>JAVSBS010002127.1:24981-45035 GCA_033124195.1 Coracias cyanogaster
TTTGCAAACTAATGGCTAACTGGTTTGAAGCCATTAAAGCTGGTGGCATCAGGGTTATGTATAGATTTTCCTCAACAGTCACAAGATTATGTGGCCACAAGTCCCTGTTGGAGAGGATTGTCTGAAGTCATACACGTGAAAAAGACTCTTTCTTAGCCATACATCTTCCAGCATTCAGACACAGAGCTAGGCATTTTCAGTGTTTATTCAGCTTTTCAGGGGAAGAGGAGACAAACAGATCCTTGTCCAAATGAAAAAAATATTGAAAGAAAACAAAGTGTTTGTTTAAAGAAAGACTGCCTTTCGTTCAGAAAATGAGCTTGAAAGAAGTGTTTCAGTTCTTCAGAATTACCTGAAAATGAGTGATTTAGTTCCATTTGAAAATATTGTATCAAAGAGAAGAATATTACCTTTAATTGCTCCTCCACCATGCCATTTCTGACTCCTCTCCAGAGTTGGAGAAACAGTCAATATCAGCAGGGTGAATCATCTGCACTGCGTACAGCCCTGTTTGGCAAACTGCAAACAACCATCTCCTGGGACTCTTCTCCAGTTTGCACATTCATCCCTGCTGGAGGCCCTAGCTAAAATAAGGAACACCACATCTTCAATGTGCGTTTATTCTGCTGTCTGACAAAATAAGAGTAGATGAATACAAGATAGCCTTTGAGGGGTGAAGACAGGATGTTTGAGGAATGAGGATATCTGAAGAAGAATCTTTTAAACTTTCTAAAGGCTGGTGAAGAGCATGAGGCAGAAATGTGGTTAGTAGAGGAATTTATGTGGAAAATTGCTGGACTTCTTTCAGGAAACACGAAAGGGTTTATATATACAGAGCCAAAGGTTAAGTCAAGGGTGAACCCACTCTAGCAGAGTTTATTCCTCATTTCTAATTTGGATAGTTTACTGAATTATCATGTATGCCAAATAAGAAATTTATCCACACTTCATTTTCTATTGTTTGCACTGAGACACTAACTTTTCATTGTTTCTTTCTCAAGGATATTGAATTTATCCCAGGACTAGAAGCTGACATTCTAGGAGTTTTGTAGTATGGAATACACTATGTACTAAGTGAAGTAACTGTGGTGGAAAAAAAAAATCATGTTTTCTAAGAGGCTGTTGAGTAGTCTGTGGCTAAATCTGGCAAAGAATTGAATGGTTGAATTTTCCATTGATGTCAGCTCTCAAGACATCACTTTATAAATGGGAAGCTGTTTGAAGAAGTATTGCAGACTGGCAGTGAGTGGGTAGATTTAAAATAGATTAAGAAATTAATGGTATATGTGAACACACAGACTGAAAGGATTATATTTTTTATTTGTCTTGATACAATGTATTCAGAGCCATTCTACTAAGTGTATTGGGTGGTTTTGCAATGTTTATAACCAAAAAGCTCTGCTACATCAATTCTAGAACCCAAAATTATATTAATTGTTCTGACAGGCAGGTAGTTTTGAGATTCTTTTTCCCTTTAAAAGTCCTAATAAATGGATAATCAGTGCAAGGACATCTCTAGTCACTCTTCAGTGACTCTGAGATTACCTCATCCAGAGAGGTGGGATGACATTAATTCTGTTGCCTCCAAGGATGTTTCACTGAAAGAGTCTGTTCCTTTCTTTACAGGCTGCTTTCTGTATATTATCCCCTATAACAGAGCATGCTGGACTTTGAACTGTCAACTCTATCTGAAATTACATGAAATCTCTGTTACCTGGAATTAGTTCATTCACTAAGTGAAAGTCACCTTGAAATACTCTGGATGTCCCTGATTCCCTCAAATATGCATTTGAATCCCTAATTCAATGATTATTGCTTATGATAATCTCAAGGGTAATACACAAGACGAAAAATGTTAATGATGGCTCGCAACGGGAGGTTTCCAGCAACAGCTTAATCAGAAGAATCAAAGTCAGTTCCCATTTAAGACAAGGAATTAATTGTGGAACTCTTTTTTAGCTATTCCAGCTTGTGACTCACTGTGCAAAGTGCTGTTGGCTCTAAGATACTTTTCTGTTTCACCCAGCAATAGAACTAGCTCAGGACTAAACACCAGAAAGATGCAGAGAGCTATCAGCTATGAAAAAAATCTCACAGTTTATAGAACTTCTAAAAATAATAAATTGAAGCACCAAAAAGACAAAGATTTAACTTTCGTTTTGCTTCTAATTTCCCTTAATTTCTTCTCCAAATGAAATTTACCACAGAAAATGTAGCAACATTTCCCCTCATTGTAAATTGACAAAAATGTGCTGACTTGTTTGCGGCTTTTCCCTAGTGTTCATTTTCTTTCATTCTGTAGAGGGCTGACATCTTTTGTTCCCTTAAAGGAAGGATTCTGGATTAGACAGGATGAGATGTTCTCATGGAAATTCAAATATGTGATTGTTACTTGATATGTCCCTACATGTTCTTAGAGCTCACTAAGTCATATGATACTCCATTCTTCTGTGGAGAAGCCAGCCTATAATCTTCCCTTCCCCCGTTTTGTGGGAGACTCTCAGAAGTCAGTTGAGATATGTGTTCAAAGGGTGTGGTCAATTCAGGTCACAAGCAGGGCTGAGGTAAGCGGTTTTGTAATTTATGGACTGCAGAGTGTGTGTAAATTAAACTGGTTGGCTCGATCCTTCGAGTTTCTGGTAGTCACTGTTCTGAACAAAATATGGATACTTCATGGCAGTGTCTATAGAAAAGCAGCCAAGGTCTCCCTGGGCTCTTTCCTCTGTTGGGGGTGTACATATGCTGGCTATGGCCCTGAAATGAAAAAGCTTTCAGATTCTGTGAAACCTGGCTTTATGTCAGAGCAGGAGGGCAAAAAGGCTCCTAGAGGTCAACTGCACATGAGTATAGCTCTTGTCTCCCGTGAGGAGCACTCACCAAGGGCTTCCAATTCTTGGAAATGCATGGATTTAACAAACATCCAGCACCTTCACGTGTAAAACCAGAAAATAACTCTGCTTCTTCTGTGTTACTAACAGGAATCCCCTATGTCATTCTTCCCCCGATTTCAAACCTTACAGATACTCTGCCCCACAAAATCCAATGGGAAGGTAATTGTCATTACTCATTGTAATGTGAGTGTAACAGCTTTCTATATCTCTGTACTGTAAAGGTGAAAGGAGAATGCCCAAGCCATAATAGAATCATAGAATCATTCTGGTTGGAAGAGACCTTTAAGACTATTGAGCCCAACTGTTAAGCCAGCACTGCCAGGTCACCACTAAAGCATGTCCCTAGGCACCACATCTACACTTTTTTTAAATACCTCCAGGGATAGTGACTCCACCACTTCCCTGGGCAGCCTGTTCCAGTGCTTGACAACCCTTCCTGTAAAGAAATTTTTCCTAATATCCAGTCTAAACCTCCCCTGGCAGAACTTGAGACCATTTCCTCTTCTCCGATCACTTGTTTCATGGGAGAAGAAACCAACCCCACCTCACTACACGCTCCTTTCTGGTAGTTGTAGAGAGCTATAAGGTCTCCTCACAGGCTCCCTTTCTCCAGGATAAACAACCCCAGTTCCCTCAAACGCTCCCCATAATACTTGTTCTCTAGACCCTCATCCTTCTGAACTCCTCAAGAAGGGAAGCTAGGCTTGTAATCAATCTTTACAAATGATATATTTGCATCTTTGCACCATATCACAGCTTAAAAATGTGGCAACTGTGTCTGCATTTTTTAGGAAAATACATAATTTAAAGTCAAGAACAAATATACTGAAGCTATAGTAAGATTTAGGTGGCCCAATCTTAACATTTCTTTAATAAATATTCCATTCCTTGAGTATAATATGAGTCTTCTGTGTGGTTTGTACAATAGATAATACACAATGGAGCTGATCACTTTGATTATCTCTAGACTTTTAAACTCCAGTGAACCTCTGCCTCTGGACTGACAACCAAAGATTTTCAACAGGGAAATTTTTCAGGAGAATGTTATACAGAGATCTCACGAGGGACTTTCAAATCCAGCAGAATATCCCCATGTTATCAATAAACTCTGGCCTAAGGATTAGTATCCAGACTGCACAGAAGACACCTTAACTAGGAAAACTCATTTCAGTGTTTTTACACCATTAGTCCTTGGCAGTTGCATTATAATAGGTCTCTTAATAAACCCCCTTATTAAGTGCTTCATGCAGTTTGTGATAGTACTCAAGTATATATTTACCTTATTTTATACCATCTGTCTTCTAAGATTTTTTTCTTCTGCATGCAAAAAGCCTCACAACTCATAGAAGAACATTTTAAAAATAGTTTGTAATCTTGCTGCTTAAGTGCACTTTTAAGTTCCACTGAATACAGACAGATATGATCAGAGTATTTTTTTGTTTGTTTGTAAAATGTCCATGGAGATATACACAGTGAATGTACCATGAAGTTGAGGCCACAATGGATTTACTCTGGTAAGAGAATCAACTTTGGGTGCTAAGTGGATATCAGGGAAAAAATATGATTAAAAGTCATTGTAAAAATATCTTTTACAATAGAAATCTTTTTAAATTTCTAGTGCAGAAGAAATAATGTATCTCTGGTAATGCTTGTTGAGAAGTTGTTGCAATGAAACAATGCAGGCCAAGAAGAATTTAAAAAAAAAAAAATCCCTGTGGCTTGGCTTGGCTTACAAAGCTATGCAAGGAAAAAAGAACTTACAAGGAATGATTTTACCCTCCCTACTGCCTGTGCCTATAAGAGGTCACAGCCCACACACAACAGGGGTTCTTAGAAATGTTACTTCCAGTCCGCTTCAAAAGGAACAAGGTGGTAGACCCTTGACTGCAATCATCCTCATTTCCCCAAGGCCAGGCTACAGTAGCTACTATGCATTGGCAGGAGCCGGCTTCGAGGAAAATTCCCGTCTCAGGCAGCTCAGTAATACTAGGGTTTGGGTAAGCTCTTGTCTGTAAGTGGCCTGCTGCTCCCAGTGGTGAATACTGTGGGTTCAGGAGCAAAAGATGTGGAGGGAGAGGTTGGTGTTAATCTGGTGCAGCAGCGTGGAAGGGGCAGTGCAAGCAATAGAGAAGGGGCCTGGTATTGGGGGAATGGCTCAACAGAAAAGGATGAAGATACCTCTGCACAGAGAGGCTGGAGAGTGAATGTACTCCAAGGTAGATATTCACCAGTCTACACCTGGTGCCCTTGGTTTATCTTGTTGGGAACTCTGCCAGCTTCCTGTGTGTTAGGCACAGCCTACAGATCAGTTTAACTACTCCACTTTGAAGGCAAACTTTCTGGCCACTAAAAATATGTTTTTAGTGGACTGTATCTGGCTGTGCAGTCCGAGAGAGCAGGAGAATTCATCTGGCTTAGACAGATGAACCTTGAGGTTGTTCACATGGTGAGGAGAGAGATTAGAGGAGATAGCCAACATGTGAATTCACCTTCTCCCTCACTTCTCAGTAAACCACCTCTGGATTAGAGGTATTCCTCAATGAAACTGATAATCAAAGTGGATTTAAAATATATATATATATATATATATATTATTTGGTCTTTTTCTGAAAAAGAAACCTTTGGTTTTGTCTTGGAAATCTTTATAATTGCTTGTCCTAAAATATGTGCATCTCTCAGGGATACTGGTCCCCTTCCCCCACATCAGGCTGTGAACTTTCTTTAACCCAGCCCTTCCCATTCACAAAAATGCCACTTTGACCTGAGTTATAAAGCAGTTAGTTGACCTTTCCACCTCCACATCCCTCATTCATATGCAATTCTTCCAAGATATCTACATGACACAGGCCATCTTTATGAGAGAATACAATTAGAAGCAGTTATCGGTGAAGCAGTTAGACTTAACTATGTAACAGCACTGTCTATGTTTAAAATCCCTCAATATCTGAAATGTGCTTTAGTGTGTGTGAAATATGACATTGCTGGGCATTTCTGCCTCTTACAGTGATGAGGCATAGAGGCAACTCAGATGGCATGCAGCCATCCTCACCTCTGGCTAGGTGAAACTTTGGGCTAAAGACACATTCAGGATTGTGACAAATATCCCTTCTAAAGAAGCAAGCTTAAAAAAAGAAAATAGACAAAGCATCCCACTCCCTCTGTACTTGTGCACTGTATACTTTGTCCCTTGGTACAATAAAGAAACTTGAGACCATAATTGTCTTTAGTTTCCTTACAGTATCCCTAGACAGAGAGCTATGGACAGTGCAATCCTGTCTTCTGAGCAGGAGACACGTCTTGCAGTTTTGTGTGGTGTCAAGCTTAATGGACCTCTAACACCGTCTGCTGCTTTTGGAAAGACTTTTGGAAAGGGCTTTTTGTCCTTCACTGCCATAACCCTTAGATAAACATTTTCTTCTTCTAAAAAAATCATCTCAAAATGGCTGTGTTTTGTGAGTAAATTACACAGTTGTAAAATATAGCAAAAATGCAGAAGGGAAGAAGCTACTGAAATACCTTTTATTTTGAGTACCCTCAAATTTGCTGCTAGCAACTGCCTTACAGCACACAGATTTCCTATGATTCATCCCAGAGACATCTCACACAGAAAAAAATTATGGCATTAAGTAGGCCAGCAAATAGCATTAGTTCTCCTTTTGACATGTGATGTTTGGTGCCACCATATGTTGATCCCACATGCTAAGACCTGTTTCCTTCATCTAATATTACATTTTTATTCCACTGCTGCTTTTGTAGAAGACAAGAGATCTTAGTGCAGTGGCTGCTTGCATTTGTTCTGCCAGGCTCTGTTTACTGCAGTGGCATCATTATACATCTCGTTAAATAGTCAAGATCAAATCAGCAACTAAGATCTCCTGTACATAGTTCTCTGTGGGTGGTTAACCAAATGAAGATTGCAATAAATATTTGATGTCTTCTGAGAGATGAGAAGTAGCTTGCTTTGTTTTTACAGAAGGTCCTAGGTTAGCACCAATTTTTAAGGAAACAGCCCATGATATATATTGAAAGGCAGTTGTCTTGAATCCTGGTGCTATAATACTTCATTTCATTACAATGATTTTGTTCATATGATTTGTAGTTTCTGATTTGTGAAGTAATCTTAACCTGACAGGAGTATTCCTCTTTGTCTGCAGAGACAAGAATTCCCCTCCACCTTGCATCATTTTCTACACTTGCTTTTGTGTGGCTGAGCATCACAGAGTCACAGAATGGTAGGGATTTGAAGGTTCCTCTGGGGATCATCTAGTCCGCCCCCCCTGCCAAAGCAGGTTCACCTAGGGCAGATGATTACACAGGAACACATCCCGGTGGGTTTTGAAAGTCTCCAGAGAAGGAGACTCCACAACCTCTCTGCTCAGCCTGTTCCAGTGCTCCATCACCATCAAATAAAAGTTTTTCCTTGTGTTTAGGTGGACCTTCCTGTGTCTAGTTTGTGCTTGTTGCCTCCTGTCCTATCACTAGGCACCACTGAAAAGAGACTGGCCCCATCCTCTTTAGATATTTATGAACATTGGTAAGATCCTCTTTCAGTCTCCTCGAAGCTTAACAGCTCCAGGTCTTTCATCCTTTCCTTGTAAGAGAGGTTCTGGTTCCTTAATCATCCCTGTAGCCATCTGTTGGGCTCTCTCCAGTAGTTCCCCATCTCTCTTGAACTGGAGAGCCCAGAACTGGACACAGTACTCCAGATGTGGCCACACTAGGGCAGAGTAGAGAGGGAGAAGAACCTCCCTCTGCCTGCTGGTCATATGAGCACTATGAGCACAAGTTATTTCTTTTTACAGTATCTACTACCGGCTGCTGGTGACTTTTCTCCATGTAGAGCTTGTTCATGGGTGTCTATAGGTGTTAAAGCTTCATATCTGTTTTGGTGGTGTTAGAGGGTGGAGGATGAAGCTCCTTATAGTGCTTATATTGTTAATGAGTAATACCTGCGAAGAGTGGCAGATATTTCTCCAACTAAAATCCCTGCAAAGACACGTCCACGGTTATGGCATGCCTTTTTTGTCCTCAAATGCCCCAAGAAGAGCAATCATTTATTTGGGAAATCTCTTGCCTTGAGCAAATTCTCAGATAGCAGAGACCTGGCAAAATCATCTCTCTGCCACCCAGTCACAGGTTTTTCTCTGACCAGGAGCCATTGTAGCCATGCCCAAGGAGTGATTGTGCCTGGAGTCTTGGCATATATTAAGGTCTCTGGTTGTTACATTTCCCAGGGGAATTCATTGTTGAGTGACAAAACTTGGAGTGATTTGCAACTATCTGGATGTAGATGTTGAATAAACCATGCATCAAAATGAGTGAAAAATTCCCCCGTGTTCCCCCAGAATGCTTTGTCCCATTTCAGAGATCAGAGCTCATAGGTTAGTGAGTTTTGGTGTTGTCAAAATATAGTCCTGGTCCAGGATCCAGATTAGAGATCAGTTTAGTTTATATTGTGTGATCAATAGTGAAACAGAGCTCTCCAATGTCTGCTTCTGTTCTGCTTGAGAGTCAACAGCAAGGGATGACCCATGCTGCAAGTATGAGAAGCTCAGGTAGAATCAGACTCCAGAAGGCAAAAAACTTCCCTTCCACCCTTCTCTACCCGCCAAAGATAATGGATGCAGAGGGTTCGTTCACTGCCAGATTACCTCAGGATAAGTGATGTCTTTAGGAGGCACATGTTCTAAATTCAAGACAGAACAAAGATGTTAATTTGACTGAGCGTGAGACTGACTTTTGTAGAGGCTGCCTAAAGCAGCTAATAAGCTTTCTGAGGTCAGTAAAAAGGATAATTAAAACTCCAGACTGGGGGTATAGAGACTCCGAAAGTGTAACTAATGATGTAATAGATATGACAGGACATATGTCAAAATATCAAAGTATCTGAAGCATATTTATATGAATGCCCAATACATTAGGAATTTTAAAACAAATGTAATGAACAACAATAGAAAGCCTAGCAGTTACTTAATATTTTTTCTGTTTATTCACACTGAAATCTGTGGTGTTGTTCCTTACATTCCATGATTATTCCATTTCTTGAAGTAGACATTTTTTGTGCTGATTTCCATAAGACTCACAATTATATGGTGAGCCCCTGTAAACAGAATGGGCATGTGTATCTTCTTTTATATGCTGAGTCAAAGAAGAAGAATTGTATTGACATTATCACAAAATGTAGGTATCCAATAATTGTCAGTTTGGCAAATTAATATAATACTATGAATGTTATTCTCTTGAAAATTGCAATGGCAGTTCCCTTTTGTTCTGAAAATAAGTACAATCCCTGTCATCAAAACACCACCGTTCCCTCTCACTCCTATGGCTGGCAGAAGTTTTCTATCCCAAAGAACCACTGAGTTAGTGTCTCAGTCTCCACTCTGGTGTATCCCATATTAGCTTTAGAAAATATTGCATGTCTGGACATCCATCTGGAAAAACCAAAATGAAATATTAACTTAATCAAGCAAACAAATACTTACAGAACATTGTCATGGATAAACATATCCCATTAAATAACAGTAAGCCATTGAGTGACACTTTTGTTTATAACTGGACCAAACTGGATCAAAACATTTTATATTCATTCATTTTGGCCATAATTAGAAAATCTGCTTTGTCTGAAACATTGAAAAAACATCCCTTTTTTTCTGCTCTGAGAAAAACTGGAAGCATTATGATCATTACAGAGCTGATTGCCTGGACTGATAAAAAGCCTCGTGCATTTAGGCCCTGTGTAATAGTTTCTGGTTTGGAGTTTTACCTGCAAATCAATCGACAGAGAAAAAAAACCCTATAAATTAAGTTTGCTATACTACTGTATACACTATACTATACATTAACTACTATGTGAGTAAAGTTGCTATACTTTGAGATACTGTTAATCAGGTCACATCCTAACTACTGTGGTTTCTAGAGCTACTAGTTTTAACAATCGTTCTCACTACTGCTGCATGTGAAAGGCAAATAGAAATACAGGTAAATACAGGCTGATTGACCTTGTATTACTTGGTTGAGGTTTACAGGTTTTGGGCTGGGTTTGCTGTTTTGCTTTTTTTCTATAATAAAACTAAGAAAATCCTTGGCAACATACCTGAGATTTTTAACGATTTCTGCAGTGATACATTCTGAAAATTGCCACTCAGCTTCAGGTGCCAGAGACTGAGTGAACTGAAGTTGTTTCACAGCCTCCCTGGTGTGTAGGTTGTAAAAAAACTGTCTGCAAAAAGGAGGGTGAATCACAAGCAGTAGCAGGCAGCCTGCAACAGACCTTTAGAAACGAAAGATGTCTTGTACCATTTGCCAAACAACAGGGAAAGTGTGAAGATGACTAAGATGATTTAAAGCCCTTTTGAAAGGCCTTGCGTGCCTCATCATGTTCAATTTTACAGAGAGTAATTTACTCCCACCACAACTTTTTGCTACATTCAAACAAAAAACTGGAAACTGGTGTTAAGTTAGCGTACTACTAGTGGAAGGTACTAGACCTAATCTTAGAAAGCTTTACTCGCCATGAAGTCTGAATGGGATTCTGCAGGCAAAGGGTATTCTAAGAAACTAATTTTATTATCACCTCAGCAAAGCAGAGTGAGGACATAAACCTACTTACTCTCATGAATTCTTGATTAGAATCTCAGTCCCCATTCCACCTCATGAATTGTCACCATAGATCTGAATTAATGGCAAACGCGACTATAGATATTAGTCTACAGTGATGAAGAAGGGTCTGCAAAACAGTAAGATGAGAAAAAATGTTTTCTATTGCCTATTTGGGCAACAAAGGATATTTCTTCTCACCCTGCTGGTTTTTTTCTATTTTGACTGGATTTAAGTTAGTAAGTTTCAGCAGGGACTACAAGACTCCACTGCTCATGACAAAACCCCAGTACAGCAGTTACTCCAGCTCCTACATAAAAGGTAAGGACAAGTAGTATGGAAAAAAGCAGTTATTTTCAATGATGAATTACCTATTTTTTTATCAGCTCGACATACTGGGCAATGTAATGCCATCTGTTTTTAAAACTGATTTCCTACTGAAGTCAAAGAAGAGCTCTTAAAACTGACAGCGTATTAAGATCCTATGTACTTTTGTTCTTGATTTCTGGGATGAACAGCATCAAGTACTGAGGAGCTGTTGAAAGTTAGTCTCCTGAGTTTTTCAGAACAGTGATAATGTCTTATCTTTACAGCTAAAAAGAATAATCTCATGGTAGAAAATTTCCTATTAGTTACCTAGAGAAAATAATGCAGTTATTGGCATCTCTTTCTCTTGATTGGTTCCTCTGTGCTCAGTGTGCTATATTCAAGAGCTTTTATTGTATCACTGACATATTTAAACATTTATATTTGTCTGTCTCTAGTATGTATTATTCTTTTATTGCTTTCAGGGTGATGATGAAATCATGGCCTAGCCTATAACAAGCAGAGGTGTGGAACGTCAAACTGAACAAAAAGAAGGATAAAAGCATAGTATATATAATATGAAAGCTTATAAACTCCAAGCTTTCTTCAGCATACATTTATAGATGAACACTTCCAATACTTTAGCATAAGAAAGTATTAGGATTGACACAGTCATAGAGTTGCAATTAGAACAAGCCATTCAGTCTACAGATAAAATATGAAGTTTACATTGGGCATTATGGTTCTATTGAAAGAATTTTTGCCAAAAAAGGAATAAGGAACATGACTTGTGGCACTTCACCTTCTATGAAATGAAACAAACAGCACATAAACAGTGACAGAAGATTTGCTGGTGTATGGTTACAGCTGCTGGTGTCCATAGAGTGTAGCACTTACAGAATCATAGAATGTTTTGGGTTGGGAGGGGCCTTTAAAGGTCATCTAGTCCACCCCCCCTGCAGTAAGAAGGGACATCTTTAACTAGATCAGGTTGCTCAGAGCCCCATCAATCCTGACCTTGAATGTTTTGAGGGACAGGGCATCTACCATCTTTCCTGGCAACCTGTTCCTGTGTTTCACCACCCTCACAGTACAAAAAAAGTCTTCCTTATATCTAGTCTAAATATATCCTCGTTTATTTTAAAACCATTACCCCTTGTCCTATTGCTACAGGCCCTATTACAAAGTCTGTCCCTATCCTTCTTAGAAACCTCCTTTAAGTACTGAAAGGCCACAATAAGGTCACCCTGGAGCCTTCTCTTCTCCAGGCTGAACAACCCTAACCTCCTCAGCCTTTCTTCATAGGATAGTTATTCCAGCCCTTGGATCATTTCTGTGGCCCAGCTCTGGACCCACTCCAACAGGTCCATGTCTTTCTTGTGCTGAGGACTCCAGAGCTGAGGTCTCACCAGAGTGGAGTAGAGGGGGAGAATCACCTCCCTTGACCTACTGGCCACAGATTGAGGTCATGATTGCTTCAGTTCCAGGATCTGTCTTTACACACTATAAATAGTATGTAAGTCGACCATCATCTTCCACAGTATCTGATTATGTGCCACACAACAGATCAAGTGTTTCTTCCATTTACACTGCCTGGGTTACATTTGTCTCACGGTTGTTTTGCCATCAATGAATTTACCAGAGATTTCCTCTATCCAGACCAACTAAGAACAAAAAACTTAGGTAAATCTAATCCTGCAATGCAGTCCCAGTATCTGGGAAAGGCTTTTCCTGCCATCCCCTTGGGAAACAGGTTTGATTTGGCTGCAGAGCATGGGTTTTTTTTCTTTTTTTTTTTTTTTTCTTCATGCTGTGATTGTAGGAAGAACTTTAACTAGGTGGTCTGGATTTAGGACTCACAGATGACCAGTGAGGGTAGGTGAAAAATGTACTGAAAAAATATCAACAGACATCGTTGACAGCACAGTTCCTACCAGAACACCAGCATGAGTCGGAGCAGACACAGGGACCCCATCATAAAATGGACTTTAAGGTTTATGCACTTCCTGGACCATGTTTTAAAGCACAAACTCACAGAGCACCACAAATGCCTCTCTGAGAAGCAATTCTGTGGCAATGCTGTAGTTTATGGTCATGAGAAAAAGCCTAAATTTTGGGTGGAAAAAAAAACCCCAAGCCCAGAGAACTCATAATATAGGGAAGATCTAAATAAAGGACATTTGATCAAGACATGGGAACAGAGGTAGACAAGCACTAATTTGGTGGTAGAGTTTTTATTTAGTGAAATTCCATTGCTACAAATCCCCATTGTATGCCAGCTTTTGCTGTTAAGTCTATTTTTACTAACATGGAAAATGAAATAACCTCAAGGCCCCGGAGTTATCTGCCCAGTGTTCCACATAGAGGTGCAACATTTTCAGATTCACTGAAAGAAAAATAATATCTACTTGTCTGGAATGCTCTCTCACCCAGCTCCATCCTGCAGTGATTAATTACAGTTGCATTTCAGTCCTTTGGAACAGAGGATTTACAACAGAAATACTGCGCAGTGTGCCACTTTTGTCAGCTCTGCATATGCAGACTGGGCTTGCTGCAGCAGGTTTTGCTTGCGTCTTAAAATGCCTTGCAAGAGCTGAAGCTTTTGAGGTTATTTTCAACCTTATAAGTTTTCAGAGATCTTGAGTCACAGTCTTCACAAGGCTGGTGGTATATAGAGCAGCACGCCGGAGAAAAGTTCTGTGGTGCAAAGCTGACTCTCTGGATCCAACCCAGATTGCTTTGACAATTCAAAGGGCCAAAAGCCCTCATTCTCTCAAGCATGTCTCTGTTGCTCTTGCAATCCATAGCTCATTTCTGACTGCTGGGAAGTAAGAATAGTCTCATACTTAATGTATGAGCCTGGGGGTTTATTTCTGATTGTACTGACTGTATGATTGTTCTGAGTATATGACTTTGGAGATCACTTTGATTTCTGTGTTTGCTTTTATTCCCTCCATTGAAAATACAGGTAATAGTTAGCCATTCCAAATGTTTTTATTTTATCCACACTGCTGTTCAGGGCACTAAAGAAACTAGGACAGGAAAATATAAAAGCACAGCAAAACAGACAGGCGAATTATCATCTGCTAACCATGACAAAGGAGCAAGTTGCCATCCCTCAGCTGCACTGCTGTGCATTGCCTCTATACTGCTTTGGCAATAGCTTTTCTCTTGTCACACAGACTGCGGCTGCTGTTTCACAGTGGCCTGGTTATCCCATGCTCTGCATCTCTGGGATAGGGAACATGAGATATGTATCTATAGTGAGAGTACGTGGTAGGTTTAGATCACTATACTGGGATCCTAACTGAGGATGTGGGAGTTGGGGAAGTGTGGGTTGTTGTATGGAACCTGAGGCAAGGTATGGGGAAGAAAGCATTGGTGGTACCTGATGAATGAATTCTCTACATGAATTTCAGTGACAGAAGTACCAAGGTATTGGGAGAAGCCTGAAAAGTGTGACTGGCAATTATCTGTCTCTTAAATACTTCACTTTCCGGTTTTTGGGTTTGGTTTTTTTTTTGACATATAGTCAGGTTTAGATGTGCCTCAGCAAATTTTTTCCTGCTCAACCAAAAGGAAGGTGCTGGAGGGTTTTTAAACTCCAAGAGGGATTGAAACCTTGATGGTGTCACTGCAGGTTGTGCATGTCAATATAGTTTTCCCTTCAGGACATTTTGCAGTGCTGCCAACATTCACAAATTATTTCTAGTGGAAATATAATATATCTAAGAACAACCTGTTAAAAGAAAATTGTTTTTCTCTATCATAGAAGAAAATATTACTGGGATTAAAAATAATGAAATTGTCTTAATCTTTTAATATTTGATTTTTCTTTCTTTGCATTTACTTCTATGTCTTTAGCACTCTTTACTTGTGATGTTCAGACCAATGTAGGTCAAAATCCTCTTACTGATTAGCAGATGTCACTGTGAACACACACTAGTAACACTGGGGCTCCATGGGGGCATAAGTACCAGTTTGCCCACACCACACTGCAGAAAGAACAGGTTTAGTCAGTTTTCCTTTTTCTCTCATTACTTTCTAGCCTCTGCTTTGATGGGAGCATAAATTTTAACAAGACACTAGATTCTCTTAGCTGGCAGAACAAGCAGATAACAGATTTTGAAACTGGATGGGAGAAGTGTAACTATTTTTTTCAGAAACCCATAATTAGCTAGGTCACAAAATGTGCATAGAGCATGTACCTATTTCTGTCATTACCCTGCTACATTAAAGTTAGGCTTTTAAAGTTATTCCTGAATCATTCATTAAATGCAGATTAGACTTGCTGTCTTACCTAATCAAGCTTGCACTGAATTTCCTACGAGTCTAGTGTTATTAGCTCTTTGGTCACTGGGAATGCAACAACTAGGAGCGATGGCTGTCTATGATGGCCCTGCTTTTTACTTGGCTCCCTATCCCTCTTGGGCAATTAGTTTCATTTGAGTCCTTGAAACATCTTTTAATACAGCTTTTTTTCAATCCTAGTGGGAATCTCAAGTTCCTGTAAGCAACCATTAGCAAATGTATGGTGTCTGAAATGAATGGTATTTTTTGCTGGAGCAGATATATGACCCAGTTTTTCCCTATTATTAGTAGTAAACACTTCAAAAGGTACAGTTTTGATCAAAGTGCAGAGAGTTGAAGACAAAGATAAAGAAGCTACTAAGTACAGAATAAAATAAACACGTTTTCAAAGGTTTATATTACTGAAAGCATAACACGCTGAAGGAAGAAAGGCTTTTCTTTCTCATGAATCAGGGTTGACATTGATCATGCAGCCAGATATATTGCAGATATGACAGACCAGGTCATTACTACACTGATAGAATTATTCCTCAAAATGAAAATAATATCAATATTCCACAAGCTTAGAATTTTTTTCCTGTTTGCTATTTTTCTTTCTCAAAGCCAAAGATATTTTCCCAGTCCCCTCTCTTCCTTTAACCTAGATAGCTGCTCAGTGCATGCAAAATCCTCTGAGACATAAGGATGGATTTTCACATGGGAATGATCTGACATTTCCATTTACCTGGAGATTTTGCATGGATTAGATAACTAGATGGAAATAGAACTTTACTGAATAGAAATTAAGAGCTGGATCCTGCAAATCTCTTAAGAGCATGGTCAGCTTTCTTTATATAAAGTTCTACCAGCCCAGCTTGCTCCCATTCAGACAGAAGCCATCTCTGCAGAAAGAGAGTTCAGCAAGGCTACATTTACCCCATTACCTGCTGGGCAGTGATCTTGTGAGATATTTGGAAAGTCAAGGTCCTACTATGGAGTCTGAGGCCATGCAGAGACCATACAGTGCCTCATTGATGACCTCTCTATTTACTCTTTAGGGCACTCTGGCAGCCATGAAGAGCAGGACCTTGCACCATTCATGGTTTTCTTGGCCTTTACCCACTACTGTGGTTATCAACTTAAAACTGGCACCTGGAGTACAAGGCCTGAAAATAGCCCTCTATGCATGTGCTATGCTAATAGAAGTTGTGCAGTCCTTGTTTGACATTCACATCTTTGGAGAACCTCTGTGAAACTGGAGGAAAAATTAAGAGCTTCTCATTTAACGACATTTACTACAGATGATTCCTCCATCCTATCCCCTCCTCACTACTCCTCAGGATAAATTCCTGAGCTGAAACTCAAAGAAACAGGACACCTGACCTTTCAGGTATTCAGCCTCCTAACTCCTCTCCTCATGGAAGGAAAATGGCCTTTCCTGTGCATGGAATGTGGCAAGCCAATTGAACATCGATTAATGGATGGGATTACTCATGTCAGTGACTAGTCACATCAGAGTTCTCATGATCAGGCACTAATTTTCTATATTGCTTCACCCACACCCTTGATGATGTGACAAGTTCTCCAGAGAACATTAGGAAACACAGAGCAGAAGATGACATTTAAGAAGTCACAGGGGCATTTTACTCATTCTGGGTTTACTGCATTTTATATGAGTAGGCACTCATTCATTGAGTGCTTGTTTATGTCTCTAAAAGTCATTTAAAATACATCCTGTTGAAAATGGGTATGATTTTCATCACTAGTCAGAAAGTATTTAAGAAAGTCTGGTGCACTTCTACAGAGAGTAGGAGGAAACGATGTTTACCACCCTCTTTTAAGATGATCTGCAAAATGCTGTCCTTTGAAACGTCTCCCAGGAACAGACTCTGAATGAGGGTGGTATTTTTTTCAAGCTTTGTTTTTATCATCTTTTTCTGCAAAATGCTGCTCTTATTTTCTTTAATATTCCTACCTTCCTTCTCACGGCATGGTTATTAATCACCAAAACAACAATAAGACATGTTCAGTGCAAGTATCTAGAGGTATTCTGGTTTTGATTCAATAAATATATTATTTCAGACTGTCATTTGAAAATAATGTAATTAGACTACTTATTGTGACTTTTGGAAGAAATACAATTAATAAAGTGGTGAAGAGATGCATCATCCAACTTGCAATATCCTGCATCACCTGATGTGAGTAGCATCCTGTTGAAGTGTCATGTTCTTCTTCTTGTTTCAAGTTCAAGTCAGCTCGTTGAAGAGGAATTTAGGCAGAGGAAAAAGGAAGTTCTTCCCTGATATTTGAGTAACTCCAAAAAAGTATTCTGCTACTATAGAGTTTTGCAAACACGGGGTCATTGGCTCTCCTTCCTCCTTTGCTTTGGAAAGGGCACTCCAACTATCCTTTGCTGCTTAGGCACACTAAAGGAGGCCCAGCTATGGAGCAGCACCAGAGAGAAGATCCCATGAGGCCTTACATTAGGCTGTTTTTTCCTTTGTATGTGGGGTGGTACATGATCAGCAAAGAGGCTTCTTCAGTGGTCATGGGTTCCACATCTTACACTGATGAACCCTGCAGACAAGAGTCCTCCCATCTTACTGGAGTGAGAACCTTTGGATCCAGCCTTTGGCCTAGGTCTTGGCATCCAGAAGAGAGAGCCTAGCTCTGCTTTCTGTGAAACTTGTCAGCCTTGGCGTGTCTGTCGTGCCTCCCAGAGACACCCCTTATGGAGCGCTGCAGAGAAAGATTTTTGTCTTGTGTTATCCCTGGTCCAAGGCACTCAGTGCCCTACAAACTCTTTTTTCCTGATTGATCATGGGGCTTCCAAGACAGGAGGAGGCAGCAAATTTTTCCAGTTCCTTGAATACTGAGCGATGTTATAAGACTCATTAAAACCTACCCCTTAGGAAAAATACATAGTTATATCCACCTGTCTGCTCTAAATACTTGCTTATTGCATCACAGCTATACCATGTTAGCACTGAGCCCTGCTGAGAACCTGGGTCCACCAGCTCAGGCAACAGAGCTACATTGCTTTGAGCTCTGAACTAAAGTGAGCATCCCAAAGAGCTCAATGTTGGATGAACACAGGAGCTTGAGGAATCACTACACTGCAATCCAACACTGGGCTGGTGATGTACCCAAAACGGCCTTGGTTTGTGTTTTGGATTTAAAAAAACGGTGAGACTTGTGGTCTAAAATGAGTCAGGGATCCCTGAAAAGTTTTGTCCTCATACTTCTCACTCTTTGGTATGGAGCCATGATGGCTTTTAACATGCACCCATTGCAATCGTACCTTTAGGAAGTTGGTGGCTGGAGAGTCTCACAGCCTGAATGAACCATTGACCGCACTGAGGCAGCACAGCCCTTTACCATCATACTGAAAGAGGAACGGGGACAGCAGTGGAGTGTCTATTTGCCAAATAGACTTAAAATATATCAAATACTCAGTGTAAGCAACTGTCACCAGGTGATACGTGACTGTATGAAATCTTGTGGTTTGGAAGAGGAAGTGGCTGACGTTAGAAGGTCCATGGGAATTTTTCAACAAAGCCACTGCCTGTACCACTGCTTGTTTCTATGATAGTAAATTTGACACAGCTGTTGCTTGCAGGGCTTTTCTTTGAAGAGTTAGAAAATCCTAAAGCTGTCATTTAGTGAGCGATACTCTTCTATAAACTATCTGGACTTCTATAAATATTGCTGACTCCATGCAGGGCATTATTATGTAATCTCCCAGGGAACATCTCTAATCACAGACTACCCGCCCATGTCAATCTAGGACACAGCCAACCCTTAGAAATAGCAGCGGAGAAATCATAAAATGTTCTAACACATGGAGTTGGCAGACAAGTGTAAGACAAGATCACAAACTGTGCAAAATGAACAGTTTGCAATCGAACGTGCTTCTCTTCTTCCCCCCTCAAACTGCTGGCTGGCTATCTTAAGATGACTTCAAATAGCACACTAGCCTTCTTTCTTTTTTTTTCCCCTTCTAAATAAATTTCCCTTTAATCAGAGCTGCCTACTTGACAGCAACACAATTATCTGCAGTGGGTATCTTCTGTTCTATGATCAAAGTGGTCTCCTTTTTTCATTATGAATTCATAAACAGTTTTCCAGTTGAAACAGGTCTGAGTTTGATGTCAGAATGGGTGTTGCTCTGGTATAATTGCAAGACCTACCTATAACCTCTTCAAATAGTGAAGGAGAATAGAGGTCAGGAAGAAAAACTGGATGGTTCTATTCACCTTTATCTTAACTGAATTCACCCTCCAGGAAACAAATTATGAATGCCAGGAAAATTTTTTCTTCTTTTCTGGGTTATCCTTAGCATATATGTCTTCCTTGAAAAGGCTACCCACTGCACAAGAGTCTAACTGCAAAATGCAAATTTGTGGTAAGTCCATGTACCATTTTATGCTGGAGAGGGTTTTCTGTGAGGATTTTGGGGGCTGGTTCATTCACTTTAAAAGAAAGGGGAGGAAAACAAAAAACAACAAAAGCAAATAACAAATGGAAAATGAAGAACAGTGTTCCCTGGGAGACCACACAAGTAAGATCTCCAGCAGGCTTCTCCTGTACACCATGTATATGACTTACGAACACCAGCTTGTGTTGTCTGGCTGAATACAAAAGTACTTCAGACTCAGCAAAAGCAAACATATGGCACTGGCAACATTCCAGGTAAACAGGCTCATGCAAACAAGATGATAAATATATGGCTGATGTTGGTTGTCTTTGCTGTTACTTATTTAATGGAGCAACCTTGAAGTGCAATGGAGTATGAGACATGAAACCTTTTACTGAAGCAGTGGTTACAGCTTTACAGGTGTTTCCAGGTTTTTACTGTAGCCATTAGACAGAAGTTTGCATTCTGTCACATACCAGAAAGATATTAAAATACCTAAATTCTTCTCTGAGGGTTATAATTTCCCCAATCAAAGTATTATCTTACTACAG
>JAVSBS010002127.1:45351-64147 GCA_033124195.1 Coracias cyanogaster
GCCTTACTTGAGCAGAAAGGTTGGACCAGATGACCTCCAGAGTTCACTTCCAGCCTCAGCCATCCTGTGATTCTATAAGGTGTTTCCTCTTGTCTTGCTTCAGCAGCTTTAAGCCAGAATGGATTGGATATGTAATTATAACTGTAGAGGTGTAACCACCCTCACATTGTTTAGGGGACACACATGTAGCACTCAGGCCCACAGGTGACACTTAAGAGTCAAACAAGTATTCAAACCACTCAACATGGAGAACCTGAATTAGCACAGCTGTTGTAGAAAGAGCTACCTTCGTAGCTCCATTCAGAAAGGCTGCACTTAGAACAAATCACCTGTGGCAAAAGAACATTTTCTTTCCCTGTTCTGGTTTTGGAGCATGGGTTTTTTGGGGTGGGGTTGTTTTAAATGAGGGAGCTTTTCAAAGGGGGAGATTGGATAGTTTTCTATTGCTCAAAACTAACACTTCCTTCTGCTATCAGAGAGCTACTCAGAAAAAATTTCCCAACATATCCATACAGATTTGCATCCATCTTCACTGTCATTGAAACCAATTCCCAAAATACTTCATATTTAGTAATTGTTTAATATGCAATGATGTGAATAGTTACTTCTTTCCTGAATTAAAGTAACAGCATGGAAGCAAAAATAGAATTGTAGATTTATTAGAGAAGTTATCTAAAATACAACATTATTTTCCTCTTTAAATTAGAGCATATATTGTTTCAGTGAAAAGATAATTTTTTATTATTTCTATGGTAATAACAACTTTTAAAGATAATATTTAATATAGGACATCTTTTAATTTAAAAAAATCCAACACTACCATTAAGACAAACAAGGTTGTTGATAGCACGGGTAAAAACATAAAATGGTCTCAAAAATATTTACATGTCAGTTTCTTAAAATCTATGAAGTCTAATTTTCAATATTCATTTTGCTGTACTTTCTCAAAATACTTTTTTCCTAAATCATACCTAGAGTCTATATTCCTGTGCTTTTCACAAAGCTTCAAGTTATCGTTAGTTATGTGTACTACCACACTAGTGGATGAGGTTTCTTAAAATGGCTTATTTTGCTATCACCATATCCTCTCCCAAGTAGCCAACACACTGTTAACCCAAAGTGTCAGTCGCAGTAATAGTTACCAGAATGCACGCAACCACCACCCCCCCAGCCCTCCCCCCAACCCCACACCTTAAGAACACTCTCCTATTTGGCCAAGAGCCTTTCACATTTCATTAGCTGGCATTTTAGATGCAGAGTGAAAGAAAGAATTGATCTGGGAGACGAGATGTTGCCAGGGCACACATGGCAAAGGTTTGATTTGTGCTTAGCGAAAGGGGCTCCTCACAAACACAGCAATTTCTAACACGCTCAGCGCTGAGGTTACTGGAAGGAAGCTCTGACTTCTCTGCTCTTCAAAGGCTGACACGGGCGCCAGTTGTCCACCATATGGCACACGGGCTCATTCTCAGCACTGAAGCAAAGGCCACGGAGTTTACACATCTGTGGAAAAAGACACAAGCACCCTCAAATGCATACTCCTGTTTGAGCAGAACGACTTCAACTATACACCTATCCAGCTCAAAGTTTTGCCAGTGCTAATGGAGATGACATAACCCCCCGTATGTCTCTGCATTTCATCCACACCATACCCGTGTCAGCCTGCCCCTGACACAGGCTTTCCTGCCCAAAAGATATCCTAGCAAGATGAGCTAAGAAAGCACAGAAAACAAGGACATAGGCACATGTTTTCTGAACTCTGTGCACCTTGATTCAGATCTGAATTGAAACTCTTAGAATCCTTTGCATGTTTTACAGTTTCGGCTCTTTAGAAAGTTGGACTTTTAAAACCCAGTTGAAAAACAAAAACAAAAAACAAACAAAAACACCAAACAAAAAAACACATGACCATCACCAAGATGATCTTACTCTTGGGTCAAATTAAATCAGCCAAATTAATTCAAGATATCTTGATTTTCAAGCACCGTGAGTGGGAAAACTGCTCCACACCAGTAGGAGTATACTGTAAAGTATTAGTGCTTGTTCCTAACATAAAATTGGTGTTTGTACAGTCTGTAATAAAAGCACCTTTATGTCTAAGTGGGCATCTCCAAAACTAGTGAAGAGACTGTGCCAAAATAGTCCACCCTAAATGTGATCTCACACAGACAGCTGGAACTGCTGACAGAAACGTCAGTGGGATACAGGATTTCATACAGGTCAGGCTGCAGACCAGGCTTTCCCTCATTGAAGGAGGAAGGCCCCCAGCAGCGACCAGCCCAGGAGAGGTCTTTACCTTGAGGACTGACTGAAACAAAGTTCGGAGCTGCTATGTCACTATAGCAAATAACAAGCTTGCTACACTCTGCTGTAAAATCCAGATTTTATCTGCCTTTGGAAAACCAATTCAACTTAAAGCCAATATCAATAAACTGCTTTATGGTTTCTTGTTTTGATCAGTTTTGGAATGAAAAAGAAAGCTGCCACACACACCGTCCTGATCTCAAATCTGTCTCTGAAATGCCGATGTTAATATGGAGGCGGTGTGGGAGAAACAAGTGGTGTCTTTTACCACTTGTAGGTGGTTAAAGTAGGTGTAGTAGGAAAAACAACTATTTTGGTGAACGTGCTCCTGCCCTATAATAAAACCATATTTGCAAACGCTGGATTATCAGTAGCAATACCAGTAGTTTAGAACAAGTAAATAGAGTCAACTTCCATGCTCCCTTACAGTTTATAAATGTAAATAATAATGACAGCAATGACTACCGATAGTTCTTCCTTGTCATTTATCCTATCTTTTATTACTTTAAGTCCCACAATAGCTCAGTTGCACTTTTTTCACATCAGCTGAATAAAACCTCTAAAATTTTGTATATTGTTAGCATGTCTGCCATTGATAAAAAGGATTTAAGAGTTTGAAGGGCAAACTAAAGCCCTTCAGGGCTAGTTTATATCTATAGGCTCTAGATTCTATTTATATCTCCCAAGCTCACAGATGCAAACCCCAGGATGGAATCATGCCTGTGTGTAATTTCATTAATGGATGGTGCAGCAAACTAGGGCCAGGAGTGATTTAATCTGCACAAGGCTCCTTCCTACTAGGAAGACTATCCTCCTCAAGTTGCCCAACGGAATAAAGGATTTTTTCAGGCATCCGACTTCTGGAATCTGCAAGTTTTGCCTCTTCCAAACAGCGCAGTTTTGTTAGGATTGTCACAATTCTGCGTGTGATTTCCCAGTCTGGTCTGTGCTGAATAAAACTTGTAAAACGAGCTGTGTCCTGGAAATGCTGGAAAATCAACATACCAACTACAGATCCACAGTGTAATACTGCAGATGCAGAATACATGCTTCATAACCCTGGTATTTTCAGGGCAAGTATACCCAGACAGGTGATGTGTGCATGTACAGCAAACCTGCTGATGCTCACAATACATGCTAGACTAACTCTCATGCATGCTACAATTTTCCTAGACTTTTACCACATGGCAGCTCTAACCACTTATCTGGAAAGCTTAATTAAATTTTTAAAACACTGAATTTTCCCTGGACTGTGTCCAAATGGAGAACAGCCTTATATTTTACAGCAAACTCGACTTCCACACATAGAAGCAGAGTCCTGCCAGAAGAGGACAACCACTTCAGATATGTATTTTTCACACGTGATGCTAGCTAATACCCTTAATAGCTCTGCAGTAACAAAGCACCACTTCAAAGATCACCAGAAGGCCTCATCTGAAGCAATCGATATGACTCAGTACACATCTACTGGCATCTTCCATTGGAGACTTACCTGCTCAGGGCTGACAGTGATGGGCTCCTTCAGAACATGCCAGATCACACACTCGAGCAGTGGGGGAGTGGTCAGTGAGCCAGGGTATGTCCAGTAGTCTCTGCATGCAGGAAGCAGCCCAGTGGGGTCAAAGTTCGTGAAAGAAGCTTGCTTCCCCTACAACAAGGAAAGTAGATGGGCTAGCATCACAGGAGACACCACATACACACACTGGGCCTGCAGCAGTAAAGTCCCCTATGGGAAGCTCCATGTTCAGAGAAAGGTCGAAATGGAGTTTGGCGTGAAGTGTTGAGTGCCTCCTAGAGTACATTTGGGATGAAAGACTTTCAGCAACATATTTCTTACGTAATAAAAACTTTCAGGAGATTTTTCCTCATTTCAAATATTGAATTTATGTTCCTTGCTCCTAGAGGTCCCAGATTTGGCCTTGCTTGAAGGAACAATGAGATTTCAAATGGCACCTACACTGATTGCACTGGAAATACAAAACCAGGGAGACCAGTTGGAGAGCCCATCGCAGTAAACGGCAACATTCATTTACCTCAAAGGAAGCCTGATGACAAAGATGACAGCACAGTCTCATTCTTTACCTTTTCTGTCAATATTTCTCACTGGCATAGGCCTTTATCCACTATAAAGGTACCTAATTACCCAGTAAGTATTTTTAGTTTCTCATTACTCAGCTCATTAAATCACACACACGCTTCCCATAGTATTTAAAACACAGAAAGGCTTTTTTCCCTGGGAGTTATATATATCCTGATCAAATTTCTTGTCTGGACTCTCTAGAAATAGCCAAGAGAAGCATGCCCTCTTGGAGGAAGGAAATGTATCGCACACATGCAAAGATGAGGGGAAGTGCCTTTTGTATCTGTCACTACTCAGTAGAAAGGGCACCTAGAAGAGTCATTTGGATTACAAAGATTAATCCTACTCTATAGGTTTAAATGCAGTGAAAACACAGAAATGTAGTCATAGAGATACAAAATGATTGCTGTTTCTAGTACTCCCTGCCCTCTACCACAACTTCATTCAAATCTCATTTGCATTTAGCATTACAGTAGCATTAGTGTTGATTGCAGGAAGGTTTGGGTTTTGTTTGGTTTTGGTTTTGTTTTTTTTTTTTTTACTTCTGTGTATGCAGCAGAATGAGAAAAAATTAAAAAATCTACTTTCTGAAGAAGACAACACCACACAGTTGTGATTGGTGTCAATCAGCAAAGACAGCAAGTACTACCTTGGTTTGAATGGAGTTCAGAGCATCCACAACTTTCTGTATTTCAGGCCTGGCATTTCCGACCTGTAACACAAACCATGTGAAAAGAAAATGACCATGCACTCATCATGATAACTTTAGTTTTCTGTTACAGTTCTCAAGGAAACATTTCCCAGCATTTCATTACATAACAGGAATATTACAGCAAAAGTGACGGGAACTGTCTGTAAAATCATGCCAGTTGACAAGTCAGCACAAATGGGTCAGCCAAGGACACTGGTCAGAATAAGGCTATTTTACTTTACAGTGTGTAGATTTATTTTTGGACTTGAGTCATTCTTTTTTCATAGAAGTCCTGCTCCTAATAAAATACAGCAAGGCCAGAACAGAGTGCACACTGGTGGGGCATAGTCACCTTCTCCAGCTAGCTGTGAAGACAATTCAACTATGACAAAAATCCTCTGGACATTTAACAATTATAGGAAAAGGAAAATAGGTGCTATTTAGGCTGGTCCTGCTGCAGATTCATACACACAGCTTTTTCAGTTAGGCACATGACCTTTCACCAGTAGGAGTTATGGCAGTGTCACTGTCATCATGAAGGCAAGTATGTTGCTCTAAGGCTGCCACAGTGATGGATGGCAGTCATACTCCATGGCTGGTGTACAATTTTTATATGTACAGGAAGCCAAGAATCTGGAGCACCACCTAGTCTGCTATGGGTTTAGGCAGCATAGCATAATGTCGGTGTTTTAGGCTCTTGGGTCCCCCTGCAATGCAATGAACGTAATGGACTTACCCAAATAATGCAAAAGAAAGTTTAACTAACCTTCATGAAGACGCCTACCACAGCCAAACCATCAGGATGCTTCACAGCTTCAGCAAATTTACCATATTTTACATTCCAGTGAACAATATGGAGCTAGGAGCAAGAAAACAAGAAGCGCTATGAAGACGATATTCCATCCACAATATTTCACAGATGAGGATGCAGGGAAATAATTTATTAAATATTAAGAGCAGATGGCATTTTACTGCTGAGATCTAAAAACGTGTGTTCAGTTAGGAATTTGTTGAATCATTCATCTACTTTCAAGTTCCATTTATGCAAGGAGATTTCTGTCATGCATTTTATTTTGCTTCTCACTCTTATTCCCAGATGAGTTTTAGATGTAATCTGTGGCTATATCATTCTGCTTTTAGTCTGGTGAAGCTCCTGTTACCTTCAGCGTAAGTTTTTCTTGCGTACAGCCTGCAAGATTTTGATGCAGTATTTTAATGCCATATAACCTGGAGTTCTTATCAACACTAAAATACATGATTGCCAGTGTCAGAAGAAGCAGAGAACATGCATTAACTATAGCTTCAACCTGTGATCTGGACAGTTCCTGATAAACAGTCCTGTCCTTTTCTGGAAAGCCTTTGAAAAGAATATTAAGTGAATCTCTAGGTCACATTAACCAGGATGTTGCTTTCTTTTTTCATTTCCAAATTATTTCTAACTGAAGTTCAGTCTGGCTGTTTCCCTACATCTGCAAGTCAAGCAAGTAATTACAGAACTGTGAACAGATGTAAGGCAATGGCAAGTTTCTCAGACTGCTGCTTCTATTTCATGAAAAAGTGTCAGAGCCAATGAATTTATGGGGCCATCTTTTATCTGTCAATGTAAATCACAGGTGTGTTCAGTTAATGTGTATTTGTAAAAGGGTTTTAAAAAGTCTGTCACAGAATCCAGAGGTAGATTTCTAAACAAGGGACAAGGAAAGGTGGGATGCCAGGCACTAAAGTCACTCCATTTCTGTAGACTGTAACACCGAGTCTTAAGTGGTCCAAGAGACATCCGTAGGTCTTAAGGATATTACAAAGGGTACCTGCAAGGTCTCACTTTGCTACCTGCCCTCTTCACAGCTCCCCTTGCTTCTTCGCTACCAACAGATGAAAGGGTCAGGCCTAAAATTATTCTGTTTATATGAACATCTCTGATGTTAAAAATTGAAGCCAGGAAAAGGGGATGTGTGTAGAGGTGCTGCAACTCTATTTCTTCATAATTTTCAAAAGTCACTAAGAAAGCAGGGGGAAAACAGGGATAATTAATGCGGTGCTTTCTGCTTCTGTAGTCTCTTTGAGATGAAGTAGCTGAGGAAATAAGAAAATTAAAGAAGTCCTCCGATTCCAATCTCTACTCTTGCAAGGGCCATGTCCTCGGGTGGTACCGTACCAAAACCTTCTATGGTAACCTCCAAATCTCTTGCCCTGTGCAGATCTGTAAAGAAGCTCTTACTGTGGTGGAACATTAAAAAAAATACTCATTATACACAAAAGACCAGAGAAGGTAAAGCATGTCCTACCTCTGCATCATATTTCACACCATCCACAGTGTGCTCAGATCCTTGGCCCTCACAGGATCCCCAGTGAATGTGAAACTGGGCCAGCCTGTAGACTCCATCCAGCGCTCCTCCTTGCAGCACTATAAAGCAAAAAGCCTCTATTAGCACCTCCCACAACCTTTGTTATTGAGTCTCGCTTCAAACTGGAGCATCCATATCAAGTCTTCCAAGTGAATTACAGCTCATTGCTGTGCATGCTGCCATGCTACTCCAGACCACCTTCAATAGTATGTTGCTGCAATGCATCAAAATCAATAATAAACATATAAACACAGAAGTGACTTTACAGTGAGCATCTCATCAGTGATTTAACAGGCATGCCAATATTAGAGGTGACGAGAGGAGAGCTAAGGATGCAACTTTTCTGTCACCAAATAAATAAAAAAAGGTCAAGAGAAACAATAGCCTTTGCAAGAGGCCTATGTAGTGGAAGTACACTTGAAGACCAAATCATCTTTCACTTACTAATGTACTTTGTCCCTTCATTTTAGACTATGTATCTATTTAGGCCTTAATCCTGCAAATCCTGTGGCAGATTGGATTGAGTAAAATGCTTTTGGTTCCAAATTAAACCTAAACACCTGTTAGCTATGGGCTGCAGCACGGTAAGGCACTGCAGAGATGTGAACTCAAATTTCTTGTCCCTCCCATCCTTTACTCCTCAAGAGCGAGCGTAAAATATTGTGGTAAAAATGGCAATGCCTGCAGAGGCAGAATAGATTGGAAATGAGGCATTTTACTTATGCTCTCCACTCTCTGACATTACTCCTAACATGGGACTGCTGTAAATGGAGTGCTCAGCCACACTTTCAATTATAGAGGAGAAACCTCCCCTGAGCTCCCTTATTCTGGTTGTTAGTTTTAACCTTGCACTTAAACTGTGACCAATCACCATTAGGATATGCAGGATCAAGCCCTATTACTGCAAAATGCTCAAGGCACAGACAATGTCTCCTCCAGTGCAGCATAAAGCACAGAACAATAACAAATAGTTCTATTTAATAGAACTATTTATCTAAGTTATCTAAGGTTTCAAACTGGTTTCTGGGTTGGTTTTGTTTTTTTTTTTTTTTCCTAAGTGCCTCAAATTCACACTAAAAACTTTAAGATGTTAATATTTAAAAATAAAAAATCTTTTTAAATGTAAGTTGAAGTGTTATATACCTTAGAGATCAATTCATCTCTATATATACATAAATATATATATACACACATTAAAGTGACAGAAGAGTGTTGACATCAGATATTACATGTAACTGTGCGCTGTGTATGTGCCACAATCAAAATGGTTCTGTGGACCAAAGATGCTTTCCTCTCAGTCTGCGATTAGTTTAGACACTATCACAATACGTGCACATTGAAAATATACATCAAACGCAGATAGGAAAAGGTCACTGTCTGTTCAGGTTTAATAATTCTGATTATATGCAAGCATGGACAACAACAGCCGTGGATACTTGGCAATGAGGTGAGAAGGATTTGACTAAAAAACTGGAGCACATGAAAAGAAAATATATGTATAAAACTGGTGTGCCTTACACATGCAAAATTTGGGTTAAATGGACAAATTTAGCATTTGTCTGGGGCTTCTTTGGTAAATATATTTAGAATTCTCCCAGCACATATTTCTATTTGAAAAATGTGAATCCATTTTCCACTGCACTTTTTATAATTTTGATACTGTACCACACTGAACAGCCAACAGACCAAGACTTGCCCTGCCTATTGACAAGCTACACAATACAATGAAGAATGGCTACTTAAAGTAATTAAATAGGAACATATCTTATTTTACTTTTATGTTTCTGCATGTGCTAGTTGCCAAGAAGCATAACTGTTTCAAGCATACAACTACTAATCAGAATACTTTTTCAGAACAGTGACTGTGAATGTGCATTAGTAATGAAGTGGTTGCTATGTCTTTACAGAGGCAAAATCATTTAATCCAGATGATATCACATTTCATTTTAAAAAGATGCTGTGGAGTTGCAATGTTTCAGTTTCAGTTCCTTTGGCTAATGGACTTGCTGCTCATTGCTGGTACAAATGGACTGAGGTTCCACCATTCCTCAACCTCAGAAAGCACTAGCGCAGCACAGGTTAATCTGCCACTATTAATCAACGGAGAGCATGCTGAAAAGCAGAACCATGCAATCTTCTTCAATCCATTTGCAGTGTTATTTCTCTATACAAAGTTTGCTACAGTCTCATTAAACTTAAGATGCACAAAAATCTATTTGTGGTTTTTGCTTACTTTTCTCATTCTGTGGTTCTCAAATCCAGCACTAGCTTATTTTGACTCACAGCAGAGCATTCAAAGAAAGTAATAATTAGATTAGTGTGAATGAATACAAATTCAGCAGGCTTAATTACAGAACAACCCTTCTTGTTCTAGCCTATATTAAGCAGTTGGGTTTTTCCTAATACTTTTCAGCCTTTCCGAAGATGTAAAATTTCAAATTCAACTTAAAAGGCAAAGTAGAAATGTTAGAGCTTCATTTTTTTTTCAGAACAAGTGTTTTAAACCATGGATAAATGCTGCTAGCTTTTGCAAAGTAAAATTTTATTGAGAATTGGAGCAACATATACACCGGGAATTTCCCGGTCCTTGTCCCATGTGACATGAACACTGATTCAGGCCACATTGACAATAGAAGTCAAACCTTTCCATCCCTTTTTTATGAGAGATGGGAAAATCTGATCTGTATTTGAGCATTTCACCATTAGCTCTCTTCCTTTTCAAATTAGTGTTAGTGAAAACCATCCTAGAAATACATATGTAGCTGCGTTCCCTTTTGTTACATAGCACAGCTTCAGATGCAGGTTGAAGACAGCACAAGCCACCCTAGAAAACACATTTATTTCTTACAGATTCAACCTACTCAAAACAATCTACATCATAACCTGGTCTCCATAGTTGTGTAAGAGCCCAAGAAGTGACAGCTTGAAAATGCAACTTTTGTTCTATTTGACAGTTGAAACATTACAGTGAGACAAATTTGGAGCTACTTTGCTTAGATTAAGAAATGGTAACTGGTTTCAACCTTCTATCCCTTACTGGAAAAGTTATCCTAGTAACATCCAGCAATTCTATTGCACTATTATTAAATTATCACATAACATTTTCTAAATTAGGTGAATGCAGGTATTAGCAGCACTAATTTAGAAACTCAAATAACCACACAAACTGTTCCATTTCTGTCTGTGGCATTTCTTGAATAAAGAAGGTGAAGTTGATTTGTTTTCCATTACGCTTTCCTAGGATATTTGGAAACACACAGCAATCAAAGGGCATTTTGCTGCATCTGGGATGGCTGTTTACCAAGGGCACACAACTTCACTGTTCTATTTAAAGGCAAGTCACTAGGTATTTATCCTTCTCATGTAGAAAAGAACAGCTTTGTAAAAAATACTGTGGGCCACTTCATACCTTTCAGGAAGTGGCAGTATCCACATCTGTTAATTTTTGCAGGAATACTGTGGAATTACTGGTATTTAGTTACCTCCTATGGGATGTTCACTCTCTACAGAGTAGGAGACTAAAATCTCGTCAAGGCAATAAACCTGTCAAAGAAATAATCAAAATGGCTGAACTACAAGATAATTTCATGAGTTAGAATGAATTCCTTTCTGTCATAAAAATCAGTATGGTAAGAAAATTACTAAAGTCCATTACTCTGAGAAAATGCAGAATAAGAAAATGTTCTTCAAATACAAATCACAGACAGCAAAGCTCCTTCCAGTAGCTGAAATAATGGGCCCACTACAGCACAACAGATGTCCAGAGCTCCAAACGCAGGAAATTTAGTTCTAATTGAGATTCCACCAAACAAAAACCTAGCAGCAGGGCATTTCAAGCATCTAGCTTTGATTACAGCCCTCTTACAAACAATGCTTTGGCATAAAGCAAGCCACGATTTTCTATCGGCCTACAGTAGATGTGCACATGTATATGACATTGTGGGTATATGTGTATGTAAATACATGCATAGTATATACATTAAGGTTAGTGTTTTGTAAGCTTTTGTGTGTACACAGACATCTGTATGATAGAAAACAGGCCTTGAGGAGACAAAGTAGATGAAGCATTGAGAAAAAAAAAAATCTCAAGCATCATGCACTATTAATGGCACAAAAAAAGGCTCTTATGAGGATGCCCAGGGATTAGCCTTGTGTTCTTATGCAAGGATGGGCTTCCATATCCGACAGACTGAAGAGTTCAGTTAGGGTGAGCTGTCACTTCTGTGAAACGTGGAGTACAGAGCGTCACATTTTGTGAGATGTTTCCTTCTTTATGTTATCTCTTCCAGACATTCCTCCTAGTACACTGTATCATGACAGGCAAGAGAGCAAGACAGCACACAAGCGTCTGACTGTAGGGATCATACTTGCAAAAAATATCAGTAATGGTTTTCACCAGATGAAAACCTACGTAATTGGTATCTCATAAGAAAAAAAACTCTACTCTGACCTTGCTAGAGGGTTAGTCTGATAAGGCAACAAGGATGTTTCACAGAGATACACCAGAATGGAACATCTGCCAAAACGCAGCAGGTCTGCAGATGTGTGCATTGGCAGCAGGTCAGTGATTCTGATTCACCGCATTTGAACTATTTAACCCAGACTGGGTAACACCTAGAGAGACTCTGACCAGCTTAAGGATATAAAGTCAATTAGATTCTTAACTTTCCTCCCAATACCAGGGACCAGTGTTTTTTTTCTCATGTAGTCACTTAAATGGAGGTTCTCCAAGAATAATAAGGTACTGTATTGAGTCCCTGATCAGCCTTCAATTCTCGTGTTTCACATTGTATGAGCTGACAATTACTTTTTAAGAACTGAGTTGAATGTTACATTTCTCTTAAAAGTAACCATTGGTTTCATTTCTGATGGTAATATCTCTAATACTGATCTCAATGACTGCTTACAGTACTAAACGTTGTGTATTGGACATGGTGCTCATACTACACTGAGATCTACCGAAGGATGAACAAACTTAAGGTATGAGCATTGCCTCCAAGTACACAGCAGTCCCTCATGCCCACAAGTAAATCAACAAATAGATCAGCTAGGAACAGTAATCATGGTGTCATCTGGCGCACAGCTTCATTACATCTTAAAAATAAACTCTTCAAAGTGGTCCTTGCTCATAACAGCTGACTAGTTTCTCCTGGTTTTGCACTAGAAGTGCCTCTAAAGGGGAAATCTGGAAGACGGGAAGGAAGCTGCCATGGTTCTTAAATCCACAATCCGTGTCAAATTTCTGCTCAGAAGTTGCAGGTGAAAAAAAAAAAACAAAACAAGAAGCTGATGTAAGTGAAGGGCACTTTTGGACTTCATAAAGAAACAAAGGCCTGAAACATGCAGGACTGATCTTAAGCCCTCTCATCTTCCTTTCTAGTTCCTGGAAACACTAGACCTATTCTCAAGTCACTTGCTTACCTAGGCTTTGCAGCTTCTAGTTATCCTAGTTCACAAGAGAAACTACTTAACGATCACACACCCTCTGGGACTGTTGACTTTCTAACCAAGCAGTGCACAAAAGCACTTGTGACACATAAGGAGGTGCCTGAACACAGTCCCCTAAAGCTATAAGCAATCAGTTCTCAGATTTATGAGTCCAAAGGGTCAACAAAAGTGCATAGCTTAGGCTAACACCGCATGGCAGACCTTCAGTCCATGACTGTATACTGATGACTTGCAATATTATTCTGGCATAGCTAGTATTACAACTTTGGAGCTGGGAAGCCCAAAAATAGACCGGTGGCAGTGACTGATTAAGAGTTGTGCCTTCAAGGCAGCAGATCTGTGTGTTTCCTCCTCCATTTACCAATGGAGGTGGAAGTGTACGAAAAGAGCAACAGTGGCACAAGTTCCAGAGTAACTCAGTGCTAACAAAATGGTGCTAATGCACTGGCCCTTTGCTAACCAATGTAACAAAATAGATTGATTTGTTTACAGTGAGTCATAATTCAAGACAGCTGAAGTGTCCTCCTTAACCTTTACAATTATAGGAAGAAAAGGGTAATATATTTGATTACTACGGAAAGTCTCCCAAGGGGTGTGGGCATCAAGGTCAATATAGAATTTTCATTTCCCTACACATCCTCATAATTTTAAAATTCTACTACGATTTAATATTTGCAAAAATGTCAGATTTACTTGAGACTCTGTCTTAGATTCCAGTATTATCTCTAGCTCAGCAGCAAGGAAAAGGAAACAATTAAGAGACAAGCAGAATTAGCAGTACATTTAGTAATGTCTGTAGAGCCAGACACAACAGCTGCAATTCACTTCTGCCAGGCTCTACAGCTAAAATATTGTATTTTAACATTCTTGTTATGGAATAAATTGCCAATTGATTTCTTCATTTTATAAGTTCATCAAACATAAGATCAGAAAATAGAGAACACAGTGTCTACTGCTGTGCGCATTTCCCATTTGAATTTTGTGTTTTATGTGAACTCAGAGAAGTTTTCCCTGGAAACTTACACAGAGAACACATTACAAGTATGTTACAAAAACTTCTTTTGGACTTTTGAGGCTTTCTTGAGCAAAGTCACTTCCTGTGGTTTTACAGCTCTGAGAAGTCACTGTTTAATTCTGTCTTTTAAAGTGAGTGAAACAATACATTTGTTCTTACAGCAGACTATAAAGGGTTAATATGATAAAATAAGTACCCCTAACAAAACATTCCTTTGCCATAACACACCTAAAATAAGGTGCAGTATCATAATTGAACTCGTATCAGCACTATTTACTTCACTCATATGTGGAAGGTCAAGTCCCAAGACACAAGAGTAGGTGAATCCAAATTTGGAGTTTTATCCCTAGTGACACTTTCATCATCATGAATTTTTGCTTTTATTTAAAGTTATAAAAAAAAATTTAAAGGCAAATGCTTACAAGTACTTGAACTTCCCCTATTATCAAAAGACAGTGAATATAAGAACTACAGAAGCAACTGTAAGAACTGAAGGAGACTAATTAACCACTGGAAGAGGAAGTTCACAGTTTGCTTTCTACATACACGACCAAAACAACATTCTAGAAGACTGCAAGGAACTAAGACAGCAGATATTCTTTTATCGAAGAAAATAATGGAATTTCAGCAAACAAAAAAAGAGTTCATAAACATGGCAATGCTGGCTTGTGAATCTCCTTTCCATATAACATTTCTATCAACTAGCAACTGTGAAATATGAAGAGGATTCACTTTGGGAACTGACTCAGCCTTTAGAAGTGTATTCTGGAATACAACAGTTGTCGCATAATCCAGTACATTAAAAGGCTGTACTAGAAGAACTGAAATTGAAGATTTGGGGGTAATTTCTTCGGAAGAGGGGTTTCTAAGCATGGTTAGTAACTTTTAAGTATATCCAAGAAAATTAATGAGAAAGTAAAACAAAGTCAGGTTCTAAAGCTATTACAAAGATTTTAATGTCATTTCTCTGTTAACGCACCTTTGTAAGAGAAAACTGTATAGGTCATAGGCATAATTACAACCTGAATCAAGAGTTATGCCTAAAGCTCCACCTATTAGTAAATGGATTTTCTAAGAGCACAGAAGAAAGCATTTAGTCACATATGTTGCAAAAGCTATTTTTGTTCAAAAAGTAAAACTTTAATTTTACATCCTTACTATGTCAAAGAACATGATTGGGTTTTCATTTTAAGAAATCCTACTTTTTCGTTTAGAGTTTTTAGTTTCTCATAGGTATGGGCAGAAGCTTTATACTACATATTCTTGTATGCACACACATAATGTAACAAATGCAGATTTTAAGAGGACAGCCTTTTATTTGGGGAAAAATATTTTGCATGAAAAAACATTGGACATTGATCCTTTTTGAAATTTTTTGCAATTTGAACATTTGGTCACTTGTAGTTAACTTGAGATCAACAGTATTCACATTACATATTTTCTAAACCAAATAAGTAACCACTACTTTCAAAGCATTTTAGCTTTCTTACTTATTTTTACCATATTACTACCTGTATTTTTTATAACAAGAACTCATTTTGCATACTCTGCAGAGCACAAGTCATCAAACATACATTAATTGCCAGAACTGCTGTTTGGCTTACTTCACTGTCATTAATTATGAGCTGAAAGATTCTTAATGAATCTATCTACTTCTTCATGTGCAATTACTTGTCTTGACAATTACTCACAAACAATGATCTTATTACTTCATTTTGTGCCTGCTACTGCAGATAACTCATTACTGCATGTGGGACAGCTCACAGGAGCAAGCAATACAGTCTGTGGGAAGTATTTACAAGATTTTATTCCATTGTCTTCTGTAAAACATACCAGCACATCACGTCATCTCACACAGTTTCTCCTTGTGACTGTTGCATGATGTCTAACGAAGAATTTGGTACAGACATTACAGTTAGTCTCAAACTCAGAAATAGGGGTGAACCAAGCGCAGTCAAGTCAAAGACAGCTCTATTTTGTGTAAGGAAAGTAGGTTACCTAGTTAACCGCATACAAATGAAGCCATTAAGTGTGCTGCCAGGTAGATTCAATGCACTGTAGTTTTCAATAGTGAGTGTGACACTGAAGGATCCACCGTTACCTGCCTTCAGACAGATCTGTTTAATGTGGGTTTTTTTTCTACAGAATAATAAGTTTCTGATTCACTAATAGAGCTACTGAGACTATTTCTACTTGCATCTCCTATCCTCCCACTCCGAAAGCTGTGTCACCGCGTATCTGTCAGAGGATCCCTGTCACAGATGTTCTGGGTCTGCACCGACTTTTCTCATAAACAGCATTCCTCTTACAGACATTTCTTTAGATTATTGTATGTTCCTGCCATTTTTTCCTCCCAAGAGACCAAATACAACCTAATTTTCACAGTCTTTCCAAACCTACGCACGCACAACATGAACACATAATCGTTTGGTTATGCTGCGAAGACCTGAACCTGTTTCCTTGGGGCTCTGTGAGAACGGGACAACTGCACGAGCAGACTCGCATGTATCTGGTGGAAGCATAATCCCCTTTCTGTATTCTGAATCATTTACCTTATTCCCCATGACACTGCTAAAATGCACATGCATTCAGCTCCTTTAGCTCCTCAGTGCTTCAGAAAAACAAACACTAAGTAGTCAGAATACCTTTTTTGGTTTTTTTTATAACCATCCAAATATTCATGTGGATGCTCTGTGTAAATTATACATAGCCCTACATGTATTTAAATAATCACAAACACTTATAGCTGACCACTCAATATTGTTCAGTATAAAGACAGTAATTAAAATACAGTATCAAATTCTTAGTGCAATGCCAATGTCTGTAATGCTGTTATATTACATTACCTGCAAAAACCTCACATTTTCAGTACGCATGGATCATTTGTTTTCAGCAAAATGCTTAGGAAAATAGGGCACTTGCTCAAGCAAGTTAAATCAGGCAGTGTCTAGAGAAGGCAGTGGCTTACAATGGATTGTTTTTTGCTATCTAAATTAAAAAGAGAGGCATATTCATCGTAATAGGGTGATGACTTCCGCAAATTCAGCCAGCTGAAAAACTACAATTAAAGACAACCTACAAAACTCCTGTTGCAACAGCAGCTTGGATTCCGTCTGTCCATCAGTGTGGCCATTCCATTCAGTAAGGATTACTAAAAGGTCTGCAGGATTCGGTACTGAAATACCACCCAGTACGATGAACAGTAACACACTGTGGAACAGCTGCCTGCTAGGAAACTTTGCAGGAACCCATCATATGTATTAGCTTTATCTAGAAAGCCCAGCGTCAAGAAATGTTGGGCATAACGCTTGTTTAAATTACAAAAGAACAAAGAGGTATTTTCTAATCATTCCTCTGTTTCCGTACTAACCTGGGAGCATACTGGCTTCAGAAATATGAAATAATATTTTGATAACTAAAGAAACTATTTCCAAACTATTTTCAGTTCAAGTTCTTAACTGTAATCCTCTGTTATTCTAAGGCAAATTTCTTCCTATGATGCATTTTGCCTCTTATTTTAACCATTTGGTTAGTAGCTTATGATGAGTTATGCCTAAGATTGTCCCTTGCCAAATAATCACCTTTTTTTTTTTCCTCTCCATTGCTGAGCCTTTATCCACATCCTTCTGATTTGCACAAAAATAAAGCAATTCACTTTTCTGGAGTTGAGAGTAGGGCAGCTCCAAACTGCCCCGAGAGGCTTAGGAGCTCAGCTTCCTTCTACCCTAAAGTTGCCGTGCGGGATGCTGAATCCTTGAGGGATGAATCCTGACCTTACTGAAGTCAAAACGCTTTGGTATTTTTTTGTCTTTAAAAAAAACCTCACGGCCTGAGTAGACATTTTAATAGCAGCGTGAGCAGCAGTTTCTCCCATTTCCAGCCCTCCCCAGGAAGATGCGGTCTCACCTGACTTGTCGGCAGAATCATCAAACTCCACGTTGAAGGAGTGCCCGTTGTTGACGATGTTTCTGGCCGTGCTGGGATCGTAAGCGAAGCTGAGAGGCTTCAGAGAGGAGTCGTGCTTGGCGGACTTGCTGACAATGTCAATGGGGGACTGGCGCTCTCCATTGGCGATGGGGAAGTGTTCGTGCCAGTGAGCGGGTCCTGCAAGACAGCGGCAAGCAGCTCAGCGGGAAACGGCACGAAACCGGGGGGCAACCCTCGCTCGAGAAACCGGGACGTTTAACACCGGCACCGGCCCTTCGCGCTGGACCAACTCGGCACCGACGAGGGGAAATTCCAGCCGGGCACCGCGGCAGGGAGCCGGCAGTCCCCGCGCCTCGGAGGCTGCGGCTGGGGTTCCACCGGGGCGTCCCTGCGAGGCCACCGGCTTCTGCCGGCGCAGGCAAGGAGCGACCGCGGGGAGCCAGGAGATGCTCCAGGCAAACCGCGCGGCGCGCCGGGCGGGCTGCTCAGGCGCAGGCGGCATCTCAAGGTTAAAAGAAGAAGGAGAAAAAAAATTAATAAAAAGAAGAAAAAAGCGCCACCGGGCACGGGCTCGGCGCGACCCGCAGCGGGCACGTCCCAGGCGCTGCTCCCGGGGACCCGCCGGCAGGTGTGCCGTGCCGGCCGGAGCCCCGACCCCGCCGGGCACTCACCGTCGTGGCTGCCGTACCCCCAGTGGTGGGACATGGTGCGCGGCCCGGCTCCGTCCGCAGCGGCTGTCGCAGCGCCGTGGTCCCGGCGGGCTCTCAGGGGCTTTTATAGGCTCCCGCCAACTCCATGCCCTTCTCCGCGGCCGGAGGAAGGGGTGGGGAGCGCGGGCGGGGGCGGAGGGAAACTCCGCTGGGGGCGGAGAGAGCGCTCCCTTATAGCCCGCGACCCGCGGCCCGGCCCGGCCCGGCCCGGCCGGAAGCAGCGGCGGGGACTGCGCGGCGCGGAGCGGCCGCAGCAGCGCGGCCCCGGCCCCGGCC
>JAVSBS010002129.1:0-38450 GCA_033124195.1 Coracias cyanogaster
GGGGGGGTGCCACTTTGTCACCTTTTTCCATCTGGACATTGAGCCATTGACCACTACTCTCTGGATGGGACCATCCAACTGATTTCTTATCCACTGAACAGTCCACCCTTTGAACCCATATTTCTCCAACTTCGAGAGAAGGATGTTGTGGGGGGCCATATCAAAGGCCTTGGAGGAGTCCAGACAGATGACATCCACAGCTCTTCCCTTGTCCACTGATGCAGTCACTTCATTGTAGAAAGCCATTTGGTTGGTTAGGCAGGATTTGCTGAGTCTCTTGAATCACCTCCCTGTCCTCCATGTGCCTTAGTATATCTTCTAGAAGGATCTGTTCCATGATCTTCCCAGGCACAGAGGTGAGGCTGACAGGTCGGTAGTTCCCAGGGTCTTCCTTTCCACCCTTTTAAAAAACAGGTGTCTATGACTTTGTCAGGATAGTCAGGATTGCTCTTTGCCCCCACCATGAATTCTGCATCTCAGGGTGCAGAGTGGTCCTATTTAAAAAAGATGAGGGTATTGCATACCCCATTTCCAGGAACATGATTTTGAGTCTTCCTAGGCCACGAGCCCAAATTCCTCATCTGAAGAGTAATCACTTTCAAAAGAAAGGATACAATAGTAGATGTCTTTCTAAAAGTCTCAAGTAGTGCCTCATTATTATTGTTAACTAACTCTAAGTGGCTGTTCTTTCAGCATAGAGAACATTCATGACTATTTTTCAGAAATGACTACTTCTTCCACTCATGCCATTCACTCTCAAGGTAAGCTAATGCAAACAGTATGGATTTTTGCCCTGAAGCTAAGTGGCAAGATGATACAGTTAGTTTGAAGGACTTCATTCACATGCTCTTATAAAATGACATAGCATGACATGAAACACTCGTCTCTTCACTTGCAACTAAAGAAAGCAGTAAAGCATGGTGATTCTCATTATAGTATATTTATATAGAGTATAATACCTTTCAAACTTGTTTTAAAAATCTGAACATGTCAAAATTCATATCATGAATTAATGTACATTAAAAAAATGGTGCCAAGTTAGCACTGCAAAATTAATTTAATGAGCAAATCTCTGCCAAATCTTTTGAGAATCTTTTCTGTCATCGTGAATTTGCTTCATAAGTAATGTGGTATCCATGGATGCTCGTTTACAGGCAGTAGCTATTGCCAAGCTACAATTATTTTCAAAATGATCATGGGGCATAAATTCTTAACTTATTATAGAGATTGTATTCACTTTTTTGTCAGTCTTCTGCTTTGATTTTATGCTAATGTAATGCCCTTGACTCTGCTAGGGTCAACAGGATCTAAAACTGTAGTAAGTTCTTGTTGGAGGGAGATTGAACAGGTCAATCCACTACTGCAGTAAGACTTTTAAATCTAGAAGTGGTAATTTTGCTTGCTGTAGTCCAAAGTCCCTCTGGGGATCCAGGCCTGGAGCCATCAGCTCGTCAAGTCAAGGATGGCTTCTTGTCAGTAGCACCAGAAGCATGATGGGACACTGATCCTGTCTGTAGCTTTTAAGGATATTTCTAGAGTCATGAAAGATCTGGAAAGACTTAGGACCGTAGGACTAACACTTTCTCTCTACATAGTTGTCTTCAGCTCAGCAATGCCAGGCAATAACATTTTCATGCCTGCACGAAGTCCTTACAAAGCTTTTAGTACATATTCAGGAAGTATCCCATGGACCTTTATCATAGCAATGAGCCTTCTAGGGATGGCTTCTAATGTTTCTGAGATACCTGTTGGAGGACTAAGCATTATCACCTTAAAGTCTTCTCAGTCCATTCAGGCAGTGAAAGGATGGTAAGAAATCCTGGACATGAGCTAAGCATTTCTTTGAAGACCTTGGATAAAATTTATGTGAAAAGTGAAAAGCATGACTGTAACAGGAGGGTAAAAATGCAGATAATATGGAAAAAAAAGTAGACAGGGAGAGATGTAATTTTTAAGTAGGGCTTTTCACAGTCAAATCTGTGTTAGTGCCAGCAGTGTAGGAAGTCAGTGGGTGTCTGATTATCATCTCCTGAAGACAGAAAAATTGCCATTGTAACACTTAAAAAAAAAATCAGGTGAATTTTTAAATAATAATTGAATGTATATATAGCAGCTTTGTTTGCTTTTTTTTCATTTCCCTTCATCTGACTTTCTCATACAAAAGCTTCCTCTTTGAATACCATTGGCAGCTTGGAATACAAAAAATTTCATATTTTTTTCTTCAGCTTAAGTTCAATATGCTTTTCTGAACTACTTGGCAGGGGGGTGGAGGGAATCCCTTTGTAATGGCTTCTAAATAAATTCAGTATCAATTTAAACTATTAGAGGAAGTTAAATCAAAATAATCAGGATATTAAAACACTTTGTGCATTTCCAATCACTGTTTTATTGCAAATCTGGATCTTTTCCAAGGAACAATAATAGAATGAATACATTAGAATGTTTCCTTCCCCTTAATATGAAACCATTTACTCATGAAAAGATGATTGATAACTTGCATTAAATACAAAACCGGATTGATTTGCAGACATGCTTGAGGAGGGGCTGGAAGGAAGGGAGAATAAATGTCACATTAACAAAACATTACACTGACACACGCACACACTAAGAGTATTAACTAAATAAAAAAGAAAACAACATAAAAGCTTTCATAACACCTCTTCTCATTAGAAAAATATACTAACCCTATGCAATGTAATTACTAGATACACCTTGGCACAGAGAAAGATATTTGAAGACTGTGATTGCAAGTGCTCTGAAATAGTTCAGAAAAAAGCTGGAGAAGAGTACAGAGAGAAATAAATGTGAGCTGATTGCAGTAGCAGATAAGTTATTGGCTCTGTCTTGTTTCTGATCCCCCTACCATCTTTCTTCACAAAGTGAAGAATTCTGCCTTCCAAACTGTGTAGTCTACTGTGACTACTAGGAGTAGTGTCCAGGGTGGCAAGAGTTATGTACAGCTACATACACATCATGAGTGGGCTTCTGCCAGCTGGAGAGAGCAGGGCTGCAATCAAAGCCCAGTCTTGGGCAAAATACAGGAGAGTGAGCATTATCACTTGAAGAGATCTCTCTGTATTTCTGTGACTCCTCAACACTTTTCTCAGTTGTACTTTTATTTTTTCTACTTAAGTCTGGGACAGGATTGTAATTTACCATATCCTTTTACTAGCTTTCATCTTCTCTCTTTTCTGAAGAGAAAGCCAACAAACAGTATACACCTTTTCTGTTCACTTAAGTGTATTTAGAGTCACTTATTGGGCCATCAGGCATTCAGAAAGTTGCAGTCACCCAATGTGTCTGATGTACACACTACATAGGAGCCTAGTTCCTGCTGCAAAGGTCCTTGTACCTTAACCTCCTCAGGAGATCTGTCTGTATGCAACTACTGTATCTTAGCAGACACAGAAGGAGAATGAAGAGTGCTAGGCAGCTACAGCCTACATAAATGAGGAAGAAGAAGAATTCTGCGGTAGCAAATTTGAAACAAGTATAAGCATTCTTGAATCAAGTGAACATGATGCTGCCAACAACAGACTCTAGTGAAAAATGTGTAATACAGCATAAATAAGAGAATTCTGACTAGAGATCAAAATGTTGTATTTCCTTGGCATTTGATAATATTGCAATCACTGCAGTAATATTATGTCCAGGTCTGCTGTCTGCAATTCAGAAAGGATATTTCCAATTGTTCTGAAAAGGAGAATGAGTTAAGTACTGGAAAAGTTTCCCAAAAGACAAATATTTAAAGAATTCAATCATCTATTAGTTTATAAAAGAGATGGAGTAGCTTCATCTTGTTTCATATGGATTTCCATGGGGAGGATGAATTTACTATTGAAACTCAAGCTGATAAAGCTACAGTAAACCCAGGGATTAGAATCCAAAATTGAACAAACAGTCTGTGTGATAAGACAGACATTTTTTAATAGGGAAGCTATTAATCATTAGAATAATGCAAGACCTTTCATGGTATCACTGGGCAATTTTAGATTACCATCAAATGTTTACAGATTTTTCTTGATTTTGTTTTCTTTTATAAAAACATTAAAAAAAAAAAAAAAAGAAAAGCTTAAACAGCATGTAGTTCAAGCATGTTAGTATATCCATATTATACAAGTAATCCCTTAGATGTTCACTTTGGGTCCCTTCTGGATTTTATAATGTAGAAGTTGATGATTTCTGAAACACCTGAGGATGTTTAGCTGCACCTACCAGGTCTATCAGAGAACAACTCTATTTCAGTGCCAAGGCAAAGCAAAACCATACCTGTTGCAGTGGTCCATTTATATTTGAAAGTAAATATCTTGGTTTTTAATGTATATGTCCTAAGATCACTGTTTAAAAATGTGTTTCCTTTTTCATAAGCCACTGTATAACTCCCTGCTAATCCCCCTCATTTACACTGAATATTAGCTTTACAGAGAATGGTACTAATTAATCCTGCATAACTGTATTTTACTGGCTGGGCTGCACAACAGCATAAGAATTAGCATGGCACTGGGCGCCAGGTTATCAGATTCATTTTCTGGCTAAGTCCTATTATGTTCTGCAGGACAGGCACAGCACACAACGAATTTAATTACATAGCCTTTCAATCAGCTTTCTTGTAAGCCAGAAAACCATCTTCCAGCCCTTTCACTTTACAGAAAGGAATGCGTTCTCTGAAGCCACTTTTGCATTGTATTTGATCAGCTAATCGCTCTACCTGGACACTGATTATTAATAGTAGCTAATGACTAATGACCTTTCCTGCAAGGTCATATCTTAAGATGATAACAGAGTTTATAAACATTCTCCTAAATTGACAATGACCAGGGGTAAAGATTATGATTAATAGTGAACAGCCCACTTTCTGAATCAAATATAAATAAACATATCACAATAAAAGCAATATTACACTGATTAATGGCATAAATAAGTAAAGAAGTAAATACAGCCTCCACTTCATGATGAAGTGTGATGTTGTCATACATCACTGTCTACACAGAAGCATTACCTCTTAGATGTTATTCCTTAAAAGACCTGGGTTATATTGGTGGGTCTGGCAGTGACTGGCCTCCAACTTTCTGCCTGATACCCCTACTGCTCTTTTTTATTTTTCAACATTGAAAGTGAAGTAGTATTGTTCAGTATCCTGACACTAATACCTCCAGCAGAAACCTGTCCCATGAAGGTCACTCATTGTTCCTGTGCTGTCAGTGGATACAGAGAGTATTTTTTGAGGAGGCACCTCAGATCTACAGTAGAACGAAGCATCCTTTGGAAGTTCTTCTCCAGGATACAGAGTAAGTAGGCTCTTAGTTTTGCTGATTTGGTTAAGTACTTCCAATTCATTAAAAGATCACAGCTTATGCATGCCTATTTCTCTTCTCTAGCACCTAGAAAAAAGAGATGGCAGAGTAAGGGAGAATTTTAGACTCTCTTATTGCTAAAATGTTTGGATTATAGAGATGCATGACTATATTTCACCAAGAAAGGAAAAAACAGGCCCAATCAAGGGAAAACATTCAGAACCGAGAAAAGTAGCATGGGCTTACAAAGGGATGGCTGGAGATTCTCCTTATTTCATTATTTATATTTCTCCACAGTGACAAAAATACACATTCCTATATCCCATATAAAATATAATGCACTTAATTGATCTAAGTAATTTCAAGGCTGCTGAATAGCAGAAGCCTCCAGAGTGGAATATTCTGACTTAATGATCACATAAAATTTCTCGAAGTGTTTTTAATGTCATTGTAATTTCTGAGTTTATTTAATAGTTGAGGGGGAGAGAGGGTAACATTAACACTCACCTGCGTAGCTTGCATGGCTGTATATAATAAATGAGACATGGGTATGCCAGAAAAGCCATCATTTTTAAATGGCTACAGTAAAAATGCAGTTATATTGAGCATTTGCTTAAGGGCATGACACAGTTTAAGGAGAATGATATTGCATTAGGATTCAGGACACCTCAGATTTGTTTCAGAGTGTTTGACCTTTCAAGGAGTAATATCACTTCTTGATTCCACTGATTCCTTCCTCTTTCTTACTCAGTCTCATCCATTCTGTTCATAAAAGCTTCATCCAAGAGCTGTCCAACTCAGATGTCCACCACTGTATGATTGTAATCCACATTAAACCTGCAGAGTATATGGTAGAGAGATTTCTGTATTTATATTTATTTAATATGTTGTAAACAGCTGCCTTTTAACCCAAATCATCAATACCTTGGTAAATTTCAGATAACTTTTTCTCACTGGCCTAAGCACAGACTCACTCATAGATGAGGGTCAACACATTCACAGGCCAAAAGTGCAAAGCCACTATAGGCCTATTTTGAAGCACAAGTGGGTATTATGTATGCAGTCTGCATGGATGTTTTTTTCAGTGCAGGTAGCCTCACTGATTTCAAAGCAGTGATGCGTGGAGTAGCGGTATGTGTTACTCTTTTGGGTACCTTTATTCTCCCCAGCCCAATGTTTGCCTCCAGCTGAAGTCTTTTCCCCAGTTTCTACCAACACTATTCAAACTATTTTGCAATATTAAAAGAAGAATTAAGATTTTAAATCTAATTCCATATTCTTCTCTACTCTCTCTACACCTCTGCTCTGTTTGAAGTTATTTTAATCTCTTCTAAACCTTGCCATTCTTTTTTCTATTGGACTTGTCTAATTTGCCTCATTTCTAAGTCATGATGATATCCTCAAGACACCAATTCATAACTTCCTCATGTTGAAATTGTTCATTAAAATCTAATTTTTACCACCTAATTCTGGCTTTTTAGCTAATGAAATCAGAGTAATTATAAATATCCATCTTGCAATGTTGCATATTGACTTGGAATGGAAGAAAAGCAGCACTGGAGAACTTATTTTCTTTCATCTAGCTGCAAAGAAAATCAGCTCAATTATAAAAATATAGATTAAAATACTCTCATCTAAGTTCATTTCAATATTAACTTTATATTGCCATTAAGGTTTGCCTGAACATGAACCATAAGGGACCATATCTAATTTCAACATCCTCACATGAGAGATGTTTGGTTTGCTCAGATCCATTATTTAACAAAGAGAACTGAAGTGCTCAGAAAGAAAGGTACAGCTCATGCTCTATTTGATCCAGAGTTCAACAACAGCTTTAACAACTTCCAAAATATTAGAATATATTGAAGGAAGGAAAGAATCACTCAGTAGAACTTGTAGTACTTTTTTCTAGCCTTATTTTAGTTGACGACTCCAGACTAGATCCATAGATGAATTTTATGGGATCGGATTGTATTGAGACTCCTTGTGACAGAAAATACCTACCCCACAATCTGGTGAGAATAATATTCTTTATATCTTTAACTTTTTGGTAACCCTCACTACAAGTTATAGACACTGATGTATATTAATATACTGATGCAACAAATGAAATGAAAAATGTATGGACAGGGGAAAGACAATCAGATTTGTAATAGGTTAATATATTATCACCAGAGTATGAGGATCTGATCCTGTGTGTAACTCTGCAGTTACAGATCCTTTTGAAACAGTTTGATTTGGAGAGCTGGATGTCAGTTCTGCAGATACACCACTTTAGAAAAGGCTTCAGAAAATCATAGGCAGGGTATTGTAAGGATGATCAAGTAGGTACATTGTTATTAAAAAGAAAAAATGATGTTTTAAAACCAAAATGCCTATCAGGATCCATTTTTATAAAATTCCTGTAGAACCCAGCTGAGTGTCTTGCCAAAATGTTTTGTGAAATTTTGGGATGCTCACTTACTGCTTGCACTCCAGGGAGGCAGCCAAACTTCAGATTGCTTTGCAAATGGGCCCTGCTGGTCTTCCAGGTCCTGTGTCACAGAGCCAAGAGTCTGAATGAGCTGAAAGCCCCAGCCCAAGGCAAAATTCATGTTCTGACTGTAATCTGCAATCTGAGAAGCAAGGAAGTTTCAACTCCACCGCAACAGAGAACTAATTTAAACATAAAAAGTGGAGAAGCTTAATTGCTTTTGGGGGATCTAAGAGCTTAGACTTTTAGATCTGTCCTTTTTCTAATTTTGTCAACATTATACAAAGAAATACTTTGATGTTTGTGTCCTTTTTTTAAAAAAAAATTAATTAGTATATATAGTCACTGAGGAAATAACTGCTGGGAAAAACAAAGGTGCTAGACAGAAACTCTTCACTCAGAGTGCCTCAGCCACAACAGAGATGTTCTCTCACTCCATATTTTACACAGCAGCTCAGAAAAGAAATTTGTCTAGTGACGGCAGATAAAGTCGTCATTGCCAATCTCCACAATATACAATTACTTTGATTCATGCAATCTGCCTCTGTGATGAGATGTCTCACAGTAAAGACATAATAACCACTAAAATAACTATTTAGTTATTATGGCTAAATGATTCTAAGTTCATTTTAATCAAAAGCTGGTTTGATACCTGTTGGCAAAAATATTCTTCTTTGCAATGGACCAATGGATTCACAGAACCGACACAAGGGAGACTTGTTTCAGACCCAAGGTCAGTTAAAGGGAAATATTCCTCATAGACATGATGTCACTTCAGAGAGAGTGGAGAATGGTGCCATTCAGTGGCAGAGAGAAGAGATTTCTGCATGTGAGAGCATGTTCAGGCAAGCATTCCCTGGGGATGAAGTACAGCCTGATCCTCCAGAAATTTGCAGCTGCAGCTTTTCATGCTGGGGTTGTGAGCATAGGTCTTCAGCTTTTGAGCAGTAGGTCTTCATGAGATAACTGGTGGGCTCCTGACATTGGCTGGCATCCAGGAATGCAGTGACCCTGTGATTATCATTCATTATCTCTTGTAAAAATGACATAAGGGTTTAATCTTGTGGCAGTCAAAAAGAAGGAACCTAACACCTCATACCATGCAAATGTTTTTTCTACTCCAAAGCAGGGACTGTTGAACCTCTATTGTAGCCTGCTGGCTCTGATTTTACTTGGAAGAAGGCAGAAGGGTTATCTGGAAGTTAGCTCTCTTTTGGAAACAAAAAGGATCAGGCAATTACTGCAACTGACTACTAACATGAACAGAAGAAGTTTCAAAGCAAGCAGTCTTACAACAGCTATCATTGCCCATTTGGTGGCATTAATGCACTGCATACTTGCACTTCAGAGAGATGTGGTAGGTGACACATGACTTTTTCAGATGTAAACAATAGAATAAATATTTTGAAAGCATTCATTTTGGAGAATGGCAGTTACAATATAATGGGCATAAAGCCAATAGAGAATATGGAAAACAACCTGGACCTCGGAACACCTTTGTTGTCAACCAGTGCTCAGTGAAGGTGCTTTTGTACCAAGGAGGCCCAAGTGTAAGGATTACCAGGGCAGCTAAGTCAAATCAGGTCCACAATGCAGCCTAGAGCTAAACAAAGAGTTGGTGTAGCTGTTTGTTGGTTGTCTTCCTCTGGTCACTGGGATCCACAACTTAACATGAGCAGATGCCAATATATTGGCTTGTCTGTCCCACTGCAAAACCGTAAAGAAGGGTTAATGTTCTTGATAGGATCAAAAAGGCACCAGAACCAAGGACAATTGATTATTTAGGGTGCTGAGACGGATTTTCTTGTTTTCCTTTGTATGATTGTCTGAGCCACTGTATTTCAGTATCGCTGGTGCAGGGCTCAGATATCCATGCTAATAACCTGTGTGCTCTTGCCAGCAAGTTGCATAATTCGTCAAAGAACCTTGAGGGGTTTTGTGCAATTTATTCTTTTCTTCCATGATCTAAGATACAACTGTCTATATACTATTATAAATAAACCATCCTGTCTCGCCAGCCTTTTCCCCAAGCTTAGATACAAGATGCATGTGAGGAAAAGACCATGAAACAAAATTTTAAAAGGCCTTGGTTTGATTTCATCCCACCTAGGTGTAGGCACGTAAGCAGAAAGGCTGATCAGGGAGTCTGGTCACCTTCAGCACCTTATGTCTTCGGTGAAGAAACACACATTGATCTGAAGGTATATTTTGATCTCAGGTGCAGCTCCTTTCATCAAGGCTTTTTTACCTGTTTCCTGCAGTAGAAGTGCATGACATCTTGGCACCTGACTTAGAAACCTCAGTTCTTATCTAAAAGCAGGTGGGAACTGATAGTCTGTTTTTTGCATTATTCCCATTCTCTGTGGTATTATCCCTATTTCTTTATCTATGAATCTTCAAATTTTCCTTTTTTCTTAATTTTTTTCCATCTCTCATTTTCTCTGTGTACAGTATTCATTCACTTTAATTCTCTTTTTCTTGCTTGTTTCACACTCAGCTCTTCAGCTCCTTCTTCTCTCACATTGTGTATTGTGTATTTAAATTGACATTGAATCAACATTCAATTTTCCCAAAATTGTTCTTGAAGAAATGAAAAACTGATCTGGAACCTGGCTAATAATATTAGATTTGGTTAAAACCGTCAATTGAAAAGAAGAAGAAGTTTTGATAGGATATATTAAAAAATACTACAAATTCTGGTTTTGAAGTGCCATTTTTGTTGAAGAATGAAAAAACGGGGGTTTTGAAGCTAAGAAATATTTTCACCTGAAAAGAGATCTTGAAATTATTACATGACAGGAAAAGTACACAAATCAAACCAGAAAAATCTCAGGACTTTTAATTTCAAATTAAACAAAATATCTCCGTAAATTAAAAATCAGTAGTTTACTATTTGTTGGATTTTAAGTTTGTGTTTTTAAAAGTTTGTTATCATTAAGCCATGAGCAATTTTTAAAATAATTTTTGATCTACCCCAGAAATGAAAGATCTATTATTCACTAAATTCAGTCTCCTGTTCCTCCTTTCCCTTCTATTTTTGAATCATCAGTTTTCTCTGTCTAGCTGCCATCGATATTATATTGTCTCTACATTGTCTAGTCCAACCTCTCACACAATAGCACTCACTGGTCTATAAACACTAACAAATTAATGCTGTATTCAATGGAATGAAGCAGTACTGTTGAAAAAGTTTGAGAGCTAGCAACAGAGAAATCATAGATGAATTTGCAACGTGATACAGCGGCAAAAGGAACGGCAATGCAATCTTAGGCTATGGTCAGAGAGACATTACATTATGGAGGAAAAAAAAAGGCAATAATTCCCCTCTGTACAGCTTGGCTCTGACTGCACATGGAATATTGTATTCAGTCCAGGGCACCAGAGAGATACGGACAAATGAGCATTCAGAAAGAAGTGCTGTAGCAGTTGATTTACCAGGGAAAGTTTAAATGAGCTACATAACACAGCTGTGCTTCTCTGGGCAGCACAGGACAGAAAGCATCATAGGTGGGAGCAAAGCACCCTCCAGGAGTGCTGCCATGGGGACCTGGATGTGAAACTCTCTTCTAAGAAATGTCAGAGCACCACCTATCTGCATCTACATCCTATCTTTTCCTTCACCTATTCTCTCTGAAAATAAATTTTCTGACAGGCAAGCCACAAAAGCAAATTCCTCCTTATCTGCTAGCAGAATATTTACCCTCAGAACAACAAAGCTAGAGACCATCTGCCAGAGGTTAGTAATGTCCACCCAGCTGCATGGGCTGGACCTCTGGGAACAATTCAGTCCATCCCTTTGCCTAGCACAGCTGGGAGGGGCAAGAGCCACAAATAGGCTAGGTAAAAGGTCTATCTTATTTCCATTTCCCACTTTCACATCAGAATTTGGCACAAGATAATTAAATGGCCTTCAACAAACAAGATTAATAATGGAATTAAATCAACTGTTCAAGTCTCAGCCAAGATCAGGGTCCAGGTATTCTTTAATTGAGCAAACATGTGCAGTGGGAAGCCTTGAAATACCAAGAAGTTAAGCAAACATCCTGTAACAGCATGTGATATGTTTGTATCAGATTATGCAGAACATTTGCTTTTCATGATGCTTTCAGAACATCTGCACCACTCCTGCCCAAGCTATTCATTGTATTCCTGCAAGCAAACTGCCCGCAAAAGTACACATCACACTTCACCAGAGAAACAGCAGGCTACTGTCCTCGCCCCAGCGACTTTCTTTACTGGTTTCTGTGACACACCTTAGAAAGAGGAACTTTTTTGCAAGTGGCTGTAAGGAGCTGTGAGTTGACAGTAGATATAGGTACTGACATTTCCGAGTTGATTATATGATAAGGAAAGAGTATGTGTTTTATGAGCTGAGTATTTCTGGTGCAGGGAGCACAATTCATATGAGGACAACTGCCATATAGACACCTCCTAGGGAGGTGTGAAAAAGGACATGATCAGGCACTTATCAGCACTTAAAGAAGCTTCCACTCTTCAGTGTTTTCAATACTTTGTTTTTTTTAGCTCTGTTAAGGCTTTATTCTCTGCTTTAGTTTAATTTGCTGTGCATTGTCTCCCTAAATACAAATACTTGAGAAGCCAGTAGACACCTGGTGAAGCTAGAGAAATGTGGTGCAGTGGAAGGTGGGCTCTGGAGGCCAAAGGCTACAATCTCATTACTGCACCTCCTGGCAGATTCCGTCTGAGGATTCTGAGAATCTGCAGGCCCACTGAAGAAACTAGCATTGAGGATTTAATCAGACCTGACTTGAAAAAACCTGGCATTCAGCTGAATGTCCTCAGAAGAGGTGTGTGGTGACAGCAAGGGATACTGACTTCAGTGCAATAGAAAGGAAACAAAGCTTATGTCATTTTATAGGGATGACATGTACATAGAACATTTTATCAGCAGAAACAGGAAAAATCAAAGTCTAATACATACACCCAAGAATTATTTGAAGCTAAGAATTAGCTGTCTAGTAAAAAGTAACTGGTCCAACTATCACTTAGGAATCTACAGTGAAATGTCTAATTTATTATACAAATTAGACCAAGGCAGAATAAGGCATTCTGTTTAGTCATAAAAATTTGGAGAGGTGGAAACCTTGTATTTTTGAGCAAGACTGAATACTCTATAAAGTCAAATCTCCTTACTTAAATGAAGGTATTGTACTGGAGTGAAGAAAGTTGAAAGAGGTCATGCTGTTTCATCAGGATTACTTTCAGCTAGTTAGTCACTAACTCATTGAGTTTTTATGAGAAAAATGGCTCAAGTTTCTCTTGCAGCCTACTCAACTGCTATATGGTGTGAGAAGTGGCTAGTTAAATTGCTTATATAAAGCAAGAAAGGTCAGGATTTCTTGTCAATATTTCTGTCTGGGGGAAAAGTATGTTTCATTTTCCTCTGCTCCCAAAATGTATTATCTAAATAAGCTCTTAGTGACATTAGCAATAAGTTGAAGAACTGCTTGATTCTCCAGTTGGTTCACAAGTGGAGATCATTCTTGTCTTCACAGGCAAGAAAAGCGTCTGCTAGGAGGAAAAGCTGCAGTTCATGTCAAGTGTTAATCTCAAGAAGTCTGAAGCATGTGCAGTGTTATTCCCCTTAAGGAACTTCACATGTTAATTATTGTCAGTGGCCAAGTTTGCGAGGATTATGTTAAAACTCTAGTCCTCTAATCAGCAAGATGCCTAAATATCTTTGCATCCTAATGCCTTTCTTTACCTGGCCTGTGATAGCTTTCTCAACTCAATTATACCGTGGGAAGGATGGAAAGATAATGTGATTCCTTGAACTTCTCAGGTCCTCCTGACGTCTATTGTTTCACTAGGAATATAGACGGAGCAAGAGAAATACCAGCCACTTGAACCTTTTCTTCCTATTCCAAGCAGTTTGAGAGGAATTGTTATAGAGCAGATGAAACCAGAAAGACAGCACTGCTTCGCCACTGCTAAGGCAGCCGATGACTTCAGACTTTTTTTTCCTTTTTTTGCTAGTGAAGTTCAGTGTGTGAAGTACTGCAAAGGAACTGGACATGCTTTGTCTTTTAAAGGCCTGGTGCAAACTTCTATGAAGTCAAGGCAAATTGTCCATTGAGTTCATAGCCTTGGGAATAGGCTTTAAAACTTCTGGCTTAAAGACATTATTTCAAGATCCAGACTCTCAACCAAAAGTTCCAGAATTTTAGAGATGCTTCTTTGAAAAGTTCCTTAGGGAAGTATCATTCTTTTTAATCAATTATTGGGATTCACAGTGTAAGCTGTTGTTGATTACATGATTTATACATGCTCTCCATAGACTTAGAGGGGCTTCATGTATTATTTTCCAGTGTTTATTGCTTATTATAGAAACTACATGATAATAGTGGGTTCAATTATAAGCCTATTAGGCAGGTAATTGACAACACAAGTATATTATAAAGTGACACTGCTGGCTTCAATACAAGTGCTGCATTGTGTTTTTAGGCAGGCAGTGTTGATAATCGGTGCATAAATTATTTCCTAATTAACTGCTTCTGTCAGAATCCCAGTTTCACTCAAGAAGTGAGTTGACCAAGAGTTCATTTGTCTTTTCCCTTTCTCTCTTAGCTCTATCATCTCCTGTGATGAGAAACTGTGCATCTCAACAAGAGTCTTGCCCAGACCATGGCAGCAAATACAGTCAGTTGTACTGTCAGTGACTACATCTTTCAAGTTTAAGCTGCAGAATATCACTGAAAAGAACAAGGTGACAACACATGAAAGTGGATTCCAATTCTTACTTTTGAGAGACACTTCCAAGGGAGCCATGGTATTCATTTCAGCCTAGTGACTCTCAGTGACTTCTGAGAGAGAGGTATCTTGCAAATGATACCCGAGATCTCAAATGCCCTACAAGTTTTAACTCATATTCCTAATGCATCAGAAAAGTCAATACTGCTTTCAAGGATGATAGTGAGGAAAGATCAAATCCTCTGTGAAAGGTTACACACGAAAAAAAACCCAACCCAAAAGTAAGGAAAAAATACCAGGAGTAGAATCCAGGTGTTCTGAACGCTTGTTCTTCTTTTTGAAATAAGAAAGGTGATAATTCAGAAAAATACTAATCTGGATGATTTTTCAGATAATTAGCAAAGGTCTGAAGAGTGACCCACAAAAGAATGGTTAAAGGCTGATCAGTAAGGAGTGGAACATTTCTCGCTTTTGCTGACTGAGGTGCCAAGGTGTCTGAATGTGGATTCCTCATATCAATCAGAAGGATGTAGACATTTTACAAATGGTCTCCTCTGTATGAAAGACTGAATACAAAAGAGAAGCAAGCACTGTCCTCTTTGAAAACTTTTAATTGGGCACCTGCCTATAGCCTATTAAGAAACTGCTCTATTTATATTATCTCTGAAACTTTCATTATACTCTAGCTATGAGAGAGCTATGGTGGAGACAACAAATAAGATGTTCATCTTTCTTAATTATTCTTACAATTTCAGGCTTTCCGAGACAGATATATATGGAAGCTGAATATGTTTTTCTCAGAGAAATTCTTACAGGTGCTTTCCATCAAATCTCATCTTAGTTTACTCCTGACCAATTCAGGGTGACCTTAAGAGCTTTTGTTTGGAGTCAAATTTCCCATCTCCCCTGGAGAGACAGCATAGATACATTTTGTATTGAGATGTCTGAACTCACTGCTGTGGAGTTGGAAATACTGTCATACTAGTTAAAAGAATTAACAAATCATCATTTTTGTCTGGCTGCAACTGACCTTGTTGCTTTCATAATCACAGATCACTGAAAATCAACATGTAGCATGTTCTTTACCGTTTCACTTCATTTTACTCATTTAAGTGTGCCCTCCAGCTTTTCTGGAAAGGGGAGCTGCATGAGAAGTCTCCTTTCATGGTAACAATTTCTCTTTAATCTCTGAGTAAGGTGATTTATAATTGGCAGCCTGGTCCATTTTGTTCAGAAAGGTTTCAGTAAGACAAAAAAAAAACAAAATGAAATTTGTTTCATCTTTGCCTTCAAAATGTTATTGGGAGAAAGAAAAGGAAAGAAATACTACTTTGATATTGCCAGGGTCCAGCAAATACGAGAATTAGTGTTTGCTGGGTAACAGGCACAGATAAAAGCCCCCATGTTCCTTGTTCACTTATGAAAACCCAAATGACATCACTGATGACAAACATCTTTCCTGACTATATGCAAGTGAAATGCATTGCCTATTTTTCTACCCTCCAACATGACTCTTTTTGGCCTGGAGAAGAGATAGGACCCTCTCACCCAGCATCTGCTCCTCTGTGTAGGGGCCTCCCAAAGTTTGGAAGGGTAAAATGAGAGGTCTACTTTTAATGGCCAAGAAAAAAAGTCTAACTCACAGGAGGTATTTCTGATGGGCAGATGATTTCCTGCAATAGCCATATTTTAAAGTTGTTTCTGCTATTCAAGGATTTTAGTTGCAATCATCATTACTAATAAAGCAAAATAATGTGGCACTATAAAATGCAAGTTAAACTTCAATCCCAGTTATCCTGCTAATTCTAACATCACCAATCCTGTTATGGCATTTGATTTGCAACCAGAAATCAGTTGAATATTGGATTTCTACAGTTGACTAGACTTCCAAGAACCTGGTTGCAACTTTTTCTTTAAAAAATCCAATTCCTGTTATGTAGCCCTCCACACGATTTTAGCCTTTCGGGGGGCATATATGCAACAGGCTGTAAGCATTTCTGACTGAAAAAGTTATTGAACAAGGAATTAATTTTCTCAGTTATTTTGAACATTCCCAGGACACTGGAGATATTACTGTAAATAATTTTATTATTTATTATATGTTCTTATTCTTACTATATGCATGTGATGGAGTGACAGCACATGCCTGCTTTCCCCAAGTTGTTTATTTAAGTTTAAATTTCAAGCTCCAAGCTTCAGGTTTATAATTCAGTTTACTATTAATTCTTAGATGCTGAAATAATGTCTTTTTACTTCAGTTCACAAGATTAGGTCCACAGCCCATTTCAGATATTTCTATCTGGGAGAAAAAAGTTTGACACCAATGAATGAGGGGAGATGATACTCAGTACTAGAATGATAACTATATATCACAAAATAAAAGGTTCAGGCATAAATGCATAGGAAATGAAAACTGGTAATTTCATGCCATCTACTTAAAATGGCAGTGTTAGTGTTTATATGAGGACTGAAATTAAGATTTCAATTGCTTCTAAATTAGGAAGTGCACATGCACATGCACATACACATGCACAGAAATTAGTAATACCCAGAAATAGAAAGGACAACAATGGGATGCAAAGGGGTTTTGATTATTTCAGCATGTGGCCAAAAATGTGGCAGATTCAGCAAGACGCAGATTTGCATAATGTAATGAGACTGGAATCAAAGTATCAGGAAGACAGACCAAGTGCTAATTAACTAGACAGTGCAGTAAAAACACCAGGATGGCAGGACACTACAATGCAGGAAAACATTTCAGGGACAAATGGATAGCAGCATTAATTGCATTAGGAAAAAACCCTTTTGGCTAGAATACTCTGGAGCCATTGCTGCCAACTTTAGCAAACCATTCAGAAGTTATTTGGAGCTACAGGTTCCTGACTGGCAAGGAATTTGTTTAGTCCTTCTCTGGACAGAGCCAGACAAAATCTATAGCTTGGTGTCAGAGCATTAAACTGGACAGCAAGAAGTAAACCCTCCACCTCCTCTGGAAATGTCCTTTGTTTGTAGCTTGCCTTATTTTTAATCTGTGTATTCAGGCCATTGAAGATACTCTGTAAGGGATTCCTTGCCCTCTTTGTTTGGTGTCCTGGCAGCATGCCATGGCTGGAAAGGAAGAGTTTGAGGACTGAGATTTGAGACTAAGATTATTGTGTCTTGTGTACAGCATCACAGATCACCCAGAAAATCCAACAGGTTTTACTCCTTTTTTCCTGCCTTCAGGATTCCATAACCAGAGTTAAATTTTTAAAAAACCTTCTTAATAAAAAAATCTTTAATATTTAACAGCTGGAATAAAACTTAAAAGTGTATGTGTCTATTTTACATAAAGGTCTGGAATCCCCTATCAATAGTTTTGGCACATGAATTTCCTTAGACATCTTCAGCATTTATCTTAAGATGGTCCTTTTTATCTTTGTAAGGGTCGATTCGTTAGTTGTCGGCTTGTGAATAGCTGTACAAGGGGAAAGTAAATTCTGGAGGACTGCTACGTCCCCCATGTACCACACTCATGGAAAGGAAGAGAAGCCAAAGAACACCCTTCCCAAGTCTGAGGCTAGCTTCAGAAGCTTCTCTTGAATTCAAACATCAGTAGTTTATGCTTTTAGCTCTCCTGTGCTCCTCTACAGTCTACCAGCTAAAGCATAACCATCACAGTGGTTTAGTCTTCTCGAGGGGAAACCTAGTCCTCCCCTCAACAACCTGTTCAGAAGGAACAAAGCTCACTTTGAAGCCTCAAAATGGTGCCATTCTCTGGGTAGAGCTCCAGAAAAACTTTAAGACACTTTCTGCTTACATTAGATAAGTCATTCTTCAATGAATGTATTAGGTGAGCAGAAGAGGCTTCTGAATCATGCTTAGAAGCTAGAAATAATGATTTCATAGATGCATTACACTGTTGTTCAAACTACTGACATCTGACCACAGAACTGTTCAAGAAGTGAAAAATGTTATTTAAAAATGAAATTCTGAAATCTGAAAATGGAAAATAAATGCAATGAAAATATTTTTACCATCTTATTGGATATAAGGGAAAAATCAGCCCCAAATAACTTATGCAGTTAGGCATAGTAGTTGTATAGGCTAGCTGGAACCTTTTTTTAGCTGTTGTGAATGACCACAGCTAACCCCATGTGAGGATATTCCATACCTAACTCCACACCTATCTCCATGTGAGGCTATTCCTTTTTCATAATTTTCTGTGCTTGCCTTATTGTGATTGGCTCTTATACATGGAGTTTACACACCCTTTGAAGATCATTTAGAGGAGAACTAGAACAGGTATTTCTCTGTTGAATAAGAGAATAAATTAATCCTAGTCTGAAAATTTTAGCTAAGTCAAAAGAAAAAGTGAAAAGGCTTGTTCTGTTTGATCCCCAAGATTCAACACAGATGCTTACAAGTTTCTGAAATGTGAAAACTAAATATTCTTTTCTGTCTATTAGCTGTGGAGTGGTGAGGTAACCAGGACCATGGGAAATGATAAAACATCATTTCCCTCCTGGAATAATGTTTGTTAGAGATCCAGGTTCATCTGTGGGTAGACCAATAGGGACACTGCTATGAAAAAGCCATAGAAGGAAATCATGTTGAGATGGAAAGAAGTAGGGTAAGGGGACTTCTTTTTCTCTCCTTTTCTTTCCCTTCCTTTCAAGCTTATTAACATTAATACACCTTGATACACTCAGCCATACCACCAGAATTAAAGCTGCTTACTTTGTACAATCTGATCCACTGCATCCCTCGTCACTGCCCCAAGGAAAATAGGGAAGGTCAGGGGTTTCTGTATACCTAATAAAAATCAAAGCTGCAAAATCTGTCAGCTCCATTTGCATTTGATATCAGTAATGGATTGGATCTGATGTTTCTTCTTCCTCTTCTAATTTCACATCCATATTGCAATCAGAAGATACATGTCCTTCCCGTTCCCATTCCTCCCTAGTACTGCCACATTTCAGGTACATGTTCCTTCTGGAAGCTGCCAATGGCTTTTTCAGAGGTGAAAGCTGGTGTGTATGGAGTTTGTGCTTGTAAAAAATATCCACCTCCTTTGAGATAGGTTCACCTGGTTAGCCAGAATGAACTGTGTCCCTGAACTATATCATCAGGCATGAGGGAAAAATAAATGTCTTCTGAGTACGTGGATGAATGGATGTAATGCTCTTAAATTATTTTGAAAGTTTCGTCTGGGTTTGGCTTTCTACTTCAACTTTCCAAGCCTTTCACTAGCTGGTAGGTATCCTTCAGGTAATAAACTATTGCCCATGGCCATACATTATCAGTGGTATTTGTCATATATACTTGAATTCATCCCTGCAAATCTCAGGACTAACGCAATACTCAATCATGCAGGCAACACATGCAGAAAATAGGAAACAGCATGGGGCTGACTCCCTAGGAAAAATCTTGATCTATCAGTGCATAGTTATTAACTTCATTTGTTAAGGAATATGTCATGATCACAGCCACACTGCAGGGCTTGCAGCATCCATTGATCTCTCAAGGAAACTCAGAAAACAATTGATTTTAACTATCAGATGCCAAAAACCCCCATATCCCAACTATATATACACCTATAATCACCTCTAGATAAATAGATTTTTGTCCTTGTTTTGTGGGAGATGTATCTTTAACCCATTTCTTACCTCTCCTTTGAATTATGTGTCTGGCAATTTTCAACATAGGATACCATCTAAAAATTTCTGAAAATGTATTTGTTTGAAAATACCTAACTAAATTGTTCTGATTTTTTTTGTTTCATTTTTTTTTGTTACTTTTATTGTCTGAATGATTTTGCTCATTATCACTCAATGTCATTAATTCAACTAGCCTAAACCTGCAATTTAAAAAGGAATATTTTCTGGAAAAACAGTGACAAAAATTTTTACCTCAGTGTAACATATTCTCTCTCAGTCAAGGAAATTACACAGTGTCAGTCAGTTTGACCCCATATTTGTACAAAATATATTAATAATCTTCCTCTCCCACTATCCAAGTAAATTCTACATTCACATGGAAACAAATTGTTAGATCATACAGTATATTAGATTAATACCTTAAAAAGTACAAATCCCAGCAAGGACTTAGCCTTTCGCTAGAAGATCATTCCAGTTTGCTGCTAGGCATTTCTCACCCAGCAAGAAATTCAAGCAAAATGTCAGTAAAGTTTGATTTTTTTGAGATGTAGCTGTCAGGAGAACTCTGGCCTGTCAGTTTTAGTGGGTTTTAAAATATTTTCTGTATTGCAATTCGGTGTTAAAAAAAAAAAAAATAAAATGGCCAAGTGACATCAGTCAAAGTTTTAATATTATAAGAATAATTATGTTCCCCATCCATTAAACTTGTGACATATACTCTATAAATGCTTCAGGGAATAAGATGCAATATTGGAATGGTAAAACCTGTACCTTCTGAAGGGAAGAGTGCCACTAAAATAAAAGGAAACAAAGTAAAGAAATGGAATTTCTATGAGGTAAGGTATTGCAGGTAAGCATGATGAAATGCTAATTTATATCCTTTACAATACAGTCTTTGCTGCTACAGGAGGAACTAATCTTTTTCTGTTAGTGGAAAAGAGCAAATGTTGGAGACAGATGGCACTGAGTACGGCATCAGTGATGAACACACCACTTTTGGAAGTGGTCTGATCTGCCCAGTGCCTCTGCATTGGGAAGTCCTTAGCTGCTCTTTCCCAAAGACCTTAGCCTGATAGGGTGCTATGGTTTCCACAGCGCTGAAATTTCTTTTTACTTTCATGCCAGATCAGACCTACAGTGAGAGAGAAAGTGGGAAAGAGTAGAACAGCTGATTTCTGGTTTAGAGCTGTTGGGAAAAGGACACAAGGAGCTTTGAAAAGTCCTAGGACACCCCGAGGCAGGCCAGGGAAGCTGGATAGGACAGGGACAGATTCCCTGCAAGGTGGAGAGTACTGAGGAGTCCCTTCTTCCAGCTCTCTTCTTCATCAGTATTGTGGTTGCAGCCAGCCCTGCTGAAGCAATCTTTAAACAGATGGTCTATTCATTAATCCTCCCACGATTTTGTATTGAGGACCAGCTCAATACTTAATGTATTTTCACACCCAGATATTCAGATTTTGTAAAGCTAGACTAACTCATACCAGTGCTTTCTAAATGAATCATTCAGACCCTTTCTTTCAAGATGGCATGTTTAATTTCAAAAAATATTTCTTTAGAAAAAATATTTCTTTAGAAAAAAGGAGAATTTTCCTTCTTAGCACAGTTTTTCAGTCTGGCAATGAACCAACTCCTGGAGCTGGTTATTCAACCAACTCCAGCCTTTTGCAAAACACACTGGAATCACACAGAATAGGGTCTAGGATACATTCTTTCTACCCACACAGATACGGTTTCTGGGCATTTTCAATCTTTGGTTGCTTCTTTGGTCTAGTGAGAACTTTTATACCCTTCACACTTGAGCAAAGTGAAAGGGCAGTTGCTTCCAGTGTGTGGTTAATAAAAGAAAAATAATGGGAGCTTGGCTGCATTACGGAATGACAGAATTCTGTCTTTCCTCATTTAGTTTTTATTATTAATTCTGTTGGTGTCTTAAAATCCACAAGGTAAAAACTTGGGCAGTTTGGAACAAGATAAGAATGACAAGGTTAAAAATGGAGTCTTAAATGCTGTTCAGTAATTTGGGAGCATGCTTCATTATAATATGCAGAGAAATTAAAATAGAAAAGCACAGCTACTTTGGATTCCTGTCCAGAAAAACCAAACAAGCACAGCTTGAACAAAAATAAATGCTTTGCCTGATTTGCAGGCATTAAGGAAATGACCTGTTATTTGCCATAGAAATACTCTAATCTTATTCTTTCTTTTAAAAAAAATCATCTATTATAAAGCCTCAGAGTTGTTCATTCACATTCTTGTTGGAATAATTCCCATGCCTTTGACCAATGAATGACTGTAATTACTAGCCAGGACACAGATATTAGAATATCAACCACAAGGGTTATTCCTTCTGGTCATCTACTGACTAATCCCGAAGGGCCAACAACACATCAGTTTCTTCTCCCCTGAGCCCAGAGCAACCCCTGACTACTCCTTTTCCAAATACTATAAAATTATACATTATTACCATTAAAAAATAAAAGGAATAAAAGACCTCCACCAGCACTGCACATCACAGGAGATATCAAAGGTGCACCCAATGCTTTAGGTCTGAAGGATGAAGCCATTAGGACTAAATACCCAGATGCTGATGCAAAATGCAGTATTTTCCACACTAAAAGTACAAGGTAAAACCGCCAATGGCCACTGTTAATCTACCTAAGGAAGTAATTTCTTCCTGACTCGATCTCTGAAGTTTGTTCTCATTATGCCAGCAGTTGGAAAAGGGTAGGAATAGGGAAGCACGTGTACAACAATACTAACTATATAATTCTTTTTCCTTTTTTGGTAATAGATCTGGGCTGCTAGTGATAAGACTGTTAAGATTCTATTAAATTAACAATAAACTCTTAGCTTTGTATATATATCAGGCATGCTTTCTGTTTGCCCATAAACCAAGACTTTTGAGTATTATACTTCTTATAATGCAGATCCTTTGTACTTTGAAGTTTACTTTCATCATAAAGAAAAGGTCTCGAAATTCCTAAGCATGGACGTTCTTATTGTATTTTCAGCCCAAGCACAAGAAGCATCTAAAAATCTCTTGAAAAAGCCTATTTCCTTGGTAACAATTAATCTTAGTGTTCCTCTACCAGTCTCACGATCTACTATATCACACTAAGACTTTACTGGATGTGTACAAAGAATATCTAGTGTTTAAAATTTATCATCGTACATGATGCCTAATGGTACATGTTGTATTTTTAAGGAGGTTGTATGAAGCATTACATTTTCAAAGTGAAATGAGGCATTTAATAAGATGCTGTTCAGTAGTTCAGTATTACTACTTTTGGTCAAAAAGTGAATATTGGGGAAAATATTCTGATCCTTAAGCAATTCAGATCTTTACATCATGTTGACACATTTTTGACATGCTTGGTTCTAGGCCAAGTGTAAGGTGCAAGAATTACCAGGTGACATTCTTTGGGTTGTGCAACTTAGGAGATGAACAAGAACAGACTTAAAATCTGTGCTTCTATAGATCACATACTGAACTACCAACATTCACAGAGGATGAACATGATGATGAAAGAAAATTGCTTGAAACTTGAGAAATGCTTGACAAGGTTAAAAAACTGGGCAGTATAATGTCAGTGCTAACAAACACTAACTAATATGAAACCCGGTAATGACATATTACAAATTCTGCCTCTACAACATTGAACCTGATAGGACCTTAGCTGTTCCTTGCTATGAACACCATGTTCCCCAGCACAAACCTTAGCATCTCTATTTCAATCTCCTGTCTCAGCCAAAAAGGCAAATGTCACAACTGCAGAGTGCAAGGAATTGCTTCTATACATTGCTGAGTTTTAATTTCACTGCAGAGAGAAACAAACAAAATAATGATTTAGCACCATGTGGACACAGAATACTAGATATGTTCCTAAAATTCTGGGATCCAGATGTATGCTGGATTAATTTATGTAGATGAAAGCATGAAAATGAGCAAGGTGCCTCTGTAGACTGTGGGATAAGACACAAGCTCTCTTCATAAAACTCCACAAGTTTTTCTTCCCTGTGCCCTTTTCCTCCTTCCCAAGCATATTCTATGTGTGCTACTCTTATTCCTCCACACCTGTTCACTTGGGAAAGTGCTGTTGGAGACTTTTAGGAGTGGACAACATGGGTGGATGCAGATGGGAAGAGGTGACCAGCATGGGGTGGCATCACAGGTTGAAGCAAAACTAAACTGCCCATATTTAATATTTTCAGGGCTGCTCTATGCTCAGATCAGTGGCTTGCAGCCACCGGGTGACACCCCTTGCTCCATTCTTGGTGGCTCTGAAGCCGGTACTGTTGGACATGATATACCCTCCAGTTGAATAACTACTATCTCCATTTTGGTGCTGATGAAGCCAAAAAAGACAAAATAGAGAGCAAGCGAGGCACTTGAAACACACTTCATCTTAGGGAGACAGAGTAGACAACTCCTTTCCTTCAGAAATTCATGTAATATCTCCTTCTTTGTCAGGAGTGGAGAGTTACAGGAGTGGAAATTTACAGTGGAGAGTGTCAGGAGAAAGAAGTCAGGCAGGACCTTGAATCTAAGCTGTAAACTCACCCTGCCAGAGAAATTGAGGGAAATGTTGGTATTTCCAGACTGGAAGGAAAAACTGACATCCCCTCACATGCATGTCATGTTTCAGCTAAGTAGCTCACTGTTAATAGTCAAAACTGTGAAGAAGTAGGTATCCAGCTTGCCAGTAACAAATGACAAATGTGTTTGCTTCACACTGGGATGTCATTTCAGTTGAGGTTTGCATTCAAAATTTCAAAAACTATTTCCATCCTCACTGAATTCCAGAGCCATCAGAAATACAAGTTTCTTCAGCTGCATATGTAAAACCTAAGCAGCAGTACAATGAAAGGCAAACCTTTAAGCACTGCATAGTGGTGGCCTGTTGATGATTCCTTGAGCTCTTTTCTCTCAGAAACTAACACCTGCCTTAGAGACAAATAAGTCATCTGCATGGATAGTGATCACCCTTTGTGGGGAGGAAGAAATGTTCAGAGGTCTTCAGATTTTGACCCTATCTTGTTCACAGTAACAGATTCAAAAACCCTGCTGATTTTAAGGTACCATTGGAGAAACAGGTACATCTCCTACATATGCTGATCTTCTCTATTTTATCTATGGAAAATTTTGCTTTTCAGGCTGAGAAATTATTCTCACACAAATCTCAAGAGTTTTTCAAGTGCTGGAGCATCCCATCCTGGAGGACACTAACATAATCAATTAACAAAGCTGCAACAAACACAGGTTCCCAAAGAGGGGGAGAGACAGGGACAGAGACACAAGACACAGTAGAGAAAACCGCAAATGAATAACTTCAAAATAGGGGAAATGAGATTATATTTAAAAGCTCCCTGAACAGAAGACATAGTTCAGATGAACATACAGTTCCAAGATCATTTCTGATCAGCCCCCTCCACAAACATATCGTATCAGCACATATAAACGTGAAAGTCCACCATTTTTTAAGGCATTCTCCTTAATGTAACACAGCAGGAACACTGCTCAGCAGGAATACTTTAAGCAGTTTTCAGCAATGAATGAAAAAAATGTTTATCATCTGACAAGAATCCATACAAGAGCCACAAGGCAACCAAAAAGCATGACTCTAAAGGAAAAGTAGGTTTGAGAATTTTGAGGAGGAAATACAGTAGTAGTTTTCAAAAGACTATTGGAAGAAAAAGGAAAAGTATGTTCTCCTTGATGAAGGTTAATATGTGTGAACTGCATAAGTGAGATTCAGGTCACCTTTAGAGAGGATCTTTCTAATAGAAAGGAAGATGAAGCATTGAGATGGACATCCTGGGAAGGTGACAAGTGTGAAAGTCCTTTAGGGCAGACTGGACAACTCTTTGTTAAGATTAATACTAGCACTGATGGATTAATTAAATGACCACTTGAAATTCTTTGCAACCATATGACTTTATGAAATAAAATGTATTTGTGGGAACTGGGCATTTCACTTTGGCATGTGCCTGACTAGTAGTGGATGTAAGATGAATTAAGCACTGATCTTGTGATGAAGAAAAGAGAGATGTGTTTAATTCTTAGCTTCCTGAAAAAATACCTATTCACCTTTCAAACTTGGATAATTTAGGCAAACACAAAATGTATGATACATTGTTCTGAAACAGGTAAATGGCAGAGGAGATTTAAAACATTTATTTCTAAGTCATGCACTCAGTTGTTTTGTAGTTCTTTTGAACTGTTTGCAGATCAATCTTTAAGTAGTCATTGATGTGAGCAACATTTTCTTACCCTCAACACTGCAACTGAGAGTAGCTCAACAGAAGACATCAATATTTTTCTCTGCGTCTACCACCCTCACAAGATCTCTCAGTAACAGAAATCTCTCTGTCACACAAATGAGTGTAGTATTGATGCCTCAAAAAGGTGCATCCCTATCAATGCAGCACAATGGAACAAGACTGACGTAGCTGGGCTGAAACTGCTCCACAGAAGGTTTTAGTTTTGGGGATCACAGGGAAACTGAGCCTCCCCTGTGTGCACAGTAACCTTTCTTGCCTCTCTGTTCAAATGACAATGTTAACTGAGATAATCAAAACTTATGACTATTTATCCAGAAGAAATTCTCCCATTTCTTAATGCCTTCCAAACAATTGCATTTCAGAAACAGGACCTAGCACACAGTATTTTCTGTACTTTGTTGGCCTTGCCATCATTATGGTAGCAAGAGCCTCTGAAGACCTGATGGACATATACATCAGTATGTGATGTGCAAACACTAGAGTTAGAAATAACCCGCGCCATGCAACTATGTAACATTGCTCAGAGATACAGACTTTGTCTCAAAGTAGTACAGGGGCACTTGTATGAAGCTGTGTCTGAAACACTCTGTTCTGTTCCTGCAGAAGGCTAAATAAATCCACTTTCCTAACCTGACTCTATGGTCTCCTGTGCCAGTGTTACCCCTAGATCATCTCTCGTTGCCTGGAGCATACATGGCCTAATTCAGATATGATAACATTATCTCAAAGGAGAAAGGGATAATATAAAGCCTTTTAAAATCTGTTCATTTCAATGAACCTTGTGTCCTAATAATGGTAACAGAAAGGGAGGGGGGATCTGAAGAAGAAACAGAGTGATTCAAGTAGAAAAGGATGCACTGTTTATAAGAGTCATTTGGAATATATATGTGAATATTGCGCTAAGCCTTTAGGAGAAAGACTTGTGAAACATGAAAGTAAAATATCTCTGAAAACATCTCCAGGGACTGGCAGAGGAGGAAGGGATCGTTACACGGGATTTCATTGAAGGAAAATAATTAAAATCTTGAAAACAGTTCAACAAGTCTGGTGGCATACCTGTAACTTCTAACCACTCAACCACAAGCTGAGCACAGAGCATCTTAATTTACTGTAGAGATTTTTTCAAAGTAGGAATTACTGCTACATGATTTGAGGCAGCAAGACTGAATAGTAAGGTAGACACTTGTGCAAGTCTGACAGTGCAGTCTTTTCTCATCTTAAATACAGTCTTTATGGGCTTTTAAAGAATATCTTATCTTTTTAAAATGCACTGACTGTATCTACCTAGTAAAATATGTGGAAAAACTCACAATTGTTTGTTTAAACATTTTTGAATTATTAAAGCCTGTGAACTACCATAACTACCCCGCACTGCAGACAAAGTCTGAGGGAAGTAATTGATCAAGAGCATTAAAAATATGTTGATGCCTGTAGTTACCAATTTATCATATCTACCCCCCTGCTCTTTTTTTTTGTGGTGAAATGAATAATGAACCTATTTGAAATCATCAATTCCCATAAAATGTATACCTCAAAGTAGGAACAGGCTAAAGCATTTATAAAGAGCATAGTGGTACTGGATACATTGTCTTATTTGACATTGCTTATACAAGAAACCTTAAATACATGAATTGATTGATTTGTATGTTTCATCAAAGCTTGATTTAATTTATCAGAGGGAGAATGCCAATTTGCATTTATCAACAGATAAAGTCAGGTTACAGTCAAGTTGCTGGCTCAAATCCTGTTTTCATATTGCCTTTATTGTGCTCTCTCTTCTCTTTGGTTAATTTTAAAGGCACAGGTGTGGGACTCTCCTTTTTAAATATTTACTGAAAAGTTTGGGTGAGCAAGACTAATGCTACTTACTCTGTGTCTGTGCAGGACTTTCACAATCAGTGAAGTTGCAGGTTGGTTAGTTTTCAGACCTCACTACTATAGATGAGATTTTTTCACAGCCCTGGAGAATTCTGCCTAATCTCTCTGCAAGCTGAATTAATGTACAATTTGATAATTTTTAGAGCAGACATGAAATTTAAAGCCTTTGTCTTCTCCTAGTTGTGCATATAGCCTGACATATGCAGCCCATGACACAACTAGGATTTATGCATCTAAATTCGCTGAACTGAGCCTGAGCCTTTCTCAGTTCAGGATCTATTCAGGAAATCCTTGCTGTGGGAAGGGATCCAGACCTTACTCATCTCCCTGGCTATCAGATATGGGTAATACTTCTTCAGACATCTCTCATATGAAAGCCTCATGGAGCTTATGAGGCTTATTCTCTGATCTGATCTCCATTCACTGCACAGAGCAGGTCAGCAATCGTCTCACTTTTTCACCTGAAAAATAAGCTGTCCAAACTCAAAGATAGGTCTCTGTCAGCCTAGTTTTCAGCACCTGTATTTTCCACTGATTTTAATGAAATTTCATAAGAGCTATGCCCTTATGAATTTGATTCGACTTTCCATGAAGTGTCTCCATAAGAGAAAAGTTGCATAATTCTGAGCCTAATTTCAGACTGATGTAAAATGCAGTTCTGCTCTTTCTGTAGTTTTATTGGCAAAATACTCTTCTGAGCTGTGTTTTCTTGCTTTTTCATACGTAATTAATTATAAAGGAGGTTTGTTATTTAGAGGATAAGATACTCTAATGTAAAAGATATTACATCTCTTAGATAAGGGGACAGTGAATTCTGAAGCATTACCTGTAAGTGAGCTGAATGTCAATATTCAGTGGCTTTGAGGTAATTAAACAGTACATTGCTCAATCTAGTCAGGAACATAGGAATAGAGAAACACTACTTAGAAGAGGCTGGATTTTTATTACAGAGCCTGATTGAACAAAGTGTGTGAGCTTTAGATTAAGCACACATCTAATTTTTCCTTCTACTGCAAAACGTGTTAAAGTGAGCAAATGCATACTTGCCTTGCAAAGTATGTTTTTTATAGTCAGGAGAAGAATCTTTCAAGCCCTACTTCACGGAGACCATCTCATAATCTTTAATGTATCTATCTTCAAAATCCTTCTGTGACAGAAAAACTTGATAATATCTCCATTTTTTAAAATCCAGAGAGTTGAGGAACAGAACAAAAAAGACTAAGCTCATGGAATTATTTACCCCTTCAGTACCCAAATGATTCTAATAATATGAAGGCACCTAATATCCTTGGGCAATTTTGTAGTGTCATTAGACGCAAGTACACTAAGATATTTTAGCAAATATGGGCCAAAAGTCCTAATCCTGAAAGGTGCTTTGTGATGTACTGGGATCCCAGTGATCCCAATAGCAGATATACGGCAAAGCAGCAGAGCTTTCCTCTTCAAACAAATCTGAAGTGAAACTTACATTCACTTTTCCTGATGCAGAGCAGGGCACCTCAACCATGCATCTAATGTATCCATGTTTACCAAGGTTATGGTAAACAAAACACTCAATATCCGAGTGTTCAATTTTGACTGTCAACAAGGTGTCCTTCACAGACTGTCAGGTGGTTAGATGTCAATCTGAACTCAATTCAGAAAAATACAACAGGTAAAATTATACACAGATTAAGTCATCACATTGTCAAAGTATTTCAAACTCCACTTAAACTAGCATCACAAGATACAGTAGCCTTGTTTCATTAAAACAAAAACAGTAAAAAAATCTAGAAGCTTTGGGGAGACAAATGTTTACCCTTTGCTTAAAAATGCATTATTGCATCTGATGATCCAATATTTTTTCTCTAGAGCTGACAGAATTTAACAAGATAAAAATAAGCCAGGGAGAGTTTAAAAAGTACTCTGATACCACAGTGGAAATGGATAGGAAAAAAAATGGAGCGAAAAGCTTGAGCTGATTAATATGATAAACTCCTAAATTAGATGAGTTCTGTTAATGAATTAATTCCAAAATTCCAGTTGCTTAAATCTTGGGAAAAATCCCTTATATGAATCACTCCTCCACAGCAGTTGACATCAATCAGAGTTTCAGAGAAAACATTACAGCCCTTTGGCTGAAAATTCTTAGGAATTTACTTTAAATGTCCAGCATCACAACACGGTACACTTTCTAATTTTGTTCTTGGTTCCAAGAAACCTGCCAGAGGGCAGGAAAATGCATCTGACTTCCATTAGCCTTTTCAGTAGGACTGTCATAAATTTCTACCTTATCCTCAGGACACATCAACAGGAAGACAGACCACTGTATGCACAAAGTGAAACTAATCTGTTACAAAGAAGAAAGGTAATTTTGTTCCACTTCATTTGTCTGCGTGCATAATTTATTATATTACAGACCAATGAGTTTGGCATGGAAGAAGAAAAAGAGTTGACTAAAAATAATATAAACTGAATTCTAAAAGCAGCTAAAAGTTTTAATTTCCTAATGAGCTCATTTAATCCAGGTAGAAGACTGTGCTCTTTGATAAACCAATTGAAAAATAAATTGCATTTGAAAATAAATTGCATTTGCAAAAGCCTGCTTGCACAAATCCACATAGAAGAGGATTATATTTCAAGGAAAATATGTGAAGCATATTGGAATAAAAACTGTGATGACAAGAACATAATAAAGCAAAATAATATTGGGAGTAAATACAAAAAGCTTTGTGATGAGACACCAATTATAGAGCCCTGAAGAATGACCTGAATGGCTATCTCCAGGGTTACTGTTTCATTCCATTAAGTTTATTTTAGGGCTAGGAAATATTTAGTTGCAGATGCTGCCTTCTAGCACTGTTAAGAATTGAGACAGCAGCAAAAGGATTAAAGCATGTTACAAGAATTGTATGGCTAAACAAGCAGAGACACTTGATGCAGTTCTTCCAGTTATTATTACTATTACTACAATACTTACAGATCCTGTCAATCTAAGTGCTATGATTAGATTAGTTCTGCTCAAGAAAAACATAGATGAAATAAAGAAGCAATTGCAAAATGTGGCTTTGCGGGCGTAGAATTCCTATCTGCACAAAAATACCCCATGCCCTGTTCAGCTGAGATTTCACTGTGGAAAAAGGATTGAGAAAGGTTAGGTAATATGTAGTGGAAATGTGTAACAAAGCTTCTTTGATTTTTCATTTCAAATGCAATTCTAGGCATATATTCTGCAGATTTTAAAAGTAACATTGAATGTGAAATAGTTTGTGTTTTGTCTTTGCATTTTTCAATCCATCCAAGCATAACATAATTTTCCCCTGCTTCACCCCAGGGTTTTCTGGTTTTAATCTTGATCAGAAGAAAGTTTATGCCATTGCCTCAAAATCTGTCCTTCTGACATGTTTGAAACAGTGCTGCTCAGTCCTTCCCTTTGGAATGTTAGGAAGATTAGACAGGTGTGGATGAGGCCAGGTTACATGTACACACTGTGGGTCAACGGCAGAAACAGGACCAGAACTCTGAATCCAGGTCCAGTGTTACAGTACCGCACCAGAGTTGACATGAACAGGGAAATCACTTATTTTCATCAGGGGATATCTGAAAGATTTGAAATGCCTCTTGTATTTGGGAACAGTGCTATTGTGATCCTTAGTGCCTTAGGTTCACATCTCTCTGCTACTCCCTCTCCTGCGCTTCAATTATGACCTGTTTCGTAAAGGGGCACCCTCTTTCAAATCTTATGTTGGAGCTGTTTTCACACAGAGCTCCATCAAATGTTTCCAAGCAAATCGGTTGTATTGAGTCGCGACTCATTTTGTTTTCAAACACACAGGGACACATTCTTAATCTAAATACATTGTGAAAACAATGCCTTACACTGTATCTAAACAAAAGAAAACATCTGTCTTTTCTGGAAATATATTGATATATATGACAACAAAGTAGAGCAATACCTATTTTTTCACATCAACCCAAGTGTCAGTCTTTACTATTTGAAGAATCTAAGCCCATATAAAAAATATTATTTGTTTTTCCAGTTTAAAAAGAAACAGAGCATCCAAAAATTCAGCGTTCACCAGCAGTCTCACATTATTTACTGTAGTTGTTTAATGGTCTTCCACAAAAAACAAAAAAATAAACGAAACAGCAAACCCCCATTCAAACTAAAAATACAACAAAATGTATTAGAATAGCTCAAAAAAGGAAATTCCTGCCAGATAAGAGATGGTCAGTGGGATGGACAGAGCATCATTTCAAGTACAGGGTCTTAATCTGTTCCTTAACATATCAAAATGCTGCCAGTTTCCCTGGACACCTTAGCACCAAGAAACACAGTCACGGCTATGATCCTACCTGAATCCATGCCAAAAAGGCCATCAGCTTCAGTAAGACCAAATGCAGCTGGGAATGGGTAATAGAGTGAAAGGTACTGCGGGCAGACATAAGCGATTCCTTGTGCACTCTGGACTTGGATGCTGACTAGTTGCTGGATATTCAAGCTAATAAGCCTTTCTGAAAGGCAAGGTGTCTTGCTTCAGGCTCACCCATTTGCCACTTCCCTAAAGCTGATTTGCATTACTTTGTCAGGTATTTAGAGCATAGACAAAGAACCTAGCATCTTTCTGGGAAGGTAGAACATCCTGAGAAACAAACATAACCCTCAGTCACTTCAGTGAGAGCAACTGGAACGGCAAAAGTATCCTGGTCTTGTGCTGCGCCACAGATCAGTCAATGACCAAGGTTTTGCACTCACTACAGTTTAAACAAAGAGAAAGAATCTCACTAGAAATTAGATTTAGTGTGACTAAAACCTGACTGATACAAGCAGGTGAAGCTAAACAGAGGCAAGGCAACAGTTCTGTTTGTTTAAAGGCTGCAAGGATGAAAAGGGGAATCCGTTTGTCCAAAATGAAGGTCAAGAGCTTTCAAAGACTATTTGCAATTTTCCTTTGTGTATAGGGTTTATCATGACTTTGTATAATTACTGCAGTGTGAAGAAGAAAGAAACTGTCAAAGAACTCTTTGTCTCCAAACTTTTTGAACTGGTTCAAAGCACCAGAGCTTGTATTTATTACACGCATTGGCTACATTTCTGAAAGCTTAGTGGGCTGTGCAGCAGAGACAGTTGCTTTCTATTTAGGTGCCTATCTTGGTAAGTAGTGATAGTTTTGTAGTATAGAGTTACCCAGTCTTGTGTTGGGGCTGCAAGTTCCATGTGCAACACAGCAACTCAGCTATCACACTGTGGATCTCAGGGTAAGGCAGGAGGTCCAGCTTCTGAGGCATGTTGCTAGGACCTGTGCAACTGCAAGCAGTTTGTTAGTGTTTTGTCACCTAAATAATTTCAAATATATGTGGCTGTATTGATGTTACCTGCCTATACTGCTGGCACTAAATCCAGTGTTGCTGGCTTTAAAAAATTATGATGTGATGCACGTTTGTTATCTTGCCTTCCATGCCCTTCATGGATAAAAAGCAGAGTGGGGCTTTTAGCACAAGAGAGTTTTGAGAGAAGTCTGTATTTTGGGAAGTACCATTACAAATGAAGATTTAGCAGCGAGATCAGAAATATCTGTTAAGTCTTCACTGACTGCAAACATACACTCTCAGTAGGAAGAGTGTGTCCATGGCCAGATGAAGGATTCACCACCATCTAAAATCTAAATTAATTGTCTCCTTCAAACCACATGTATGCAGCTTAACACAGAGCTGATTACTGCCTCCTCTGATTCAGAGTTTACTTTCTTCTCTGAGGTTTCCTGATGCCTATGACAGCCCATCCAAACTTCCCATCTGGTGCCGAAGGACACCATTCTGCAAAGGGAGCACTGTTGCAGAGGATCAATGTCACTTTGATTTACTTACAGGCACTGTCTGCAGCCAGACATCAGCAGGGCATAAGGCTTCTCTCCACTTTGCTGCCAAGGTAAGTACTTTGGGGTGGGAGAGGGCAGGGACATAGCACAATGTATTTGCCAGTTGTAGCTATGCCTCCCAGCTACTGAAATTACCCTTCTGCTTATAGCAAAGGAGAGGGGAAGTCATCCTCTGAGAAGAGGAAACTTCACCCTTTCTCGGTGACTGGAGATGTATTGTGCCCACATAAGGGAAGGAAATGTCACAGATTCTCTGACTGCTGTTCCCCCTTGGGCAGAAACATGCAGAAGTGGAATTCAGTAGGAATCACTGTGAGAAGATGAAAACCAGAAGAGAGTTTGAGGAAGGCAAAGAAAGTAAGGGACCCTATCAGTATATAGGTGAGGAGAAGCTCCACATGACCCATCAATGTGTGTTTGCAGCCCAGAAAGCCAACCATATCCTGGGCTGCATCTAAAGAAGTGTGACAAGCAGGTCAAGGGAGGCAATTTCCCTCCTCTACTCTGCTCTTGTTATATAGTTAAAAAGGCAGAAATACTGCTGAATGGTCAGGTTTTGGATGTCCAAGATGAGATAGATCACTAAAATATCCTGTCATGAGGAAAATTCTCCTCCTGAAAAGGAGCCTCCAATTTATATTTCCAGTGTTGGGAACAGAAAAATCTAGAAAGTTCTTTGACCCAGAAGTTTGGTACAAATATGAGTTCCTTATTTACACTTTATTCTGTTCTTTGATAAAATCATTCTGTACTTACAAGATTCTGCTAAAATATTCAGTGCCTTCCACTCCAAAGATGCCTGCATTTCACAGGTGAGTGAAACGATCACCGCATGCAATATCTGTAGAGCACTTGCTGAGCTTCTGTAAGCTTTATTATTAGTTATTCAATCTGTGCAAGAGGAAAAAGGGCATCCAAATGGCACTTAAGATGGAATAAGGAGCCCTTTATGAAGCTATTAAGAAATTAATAATTACAGGAAGACGGATATGATTACATCCAGAAGATCAATGCAGTTTTAATGAAGAATTTCGAGACCCTAAATACCAATTGAGAAAAGAACTTTTGAGGTTCTCCTTGCTTGGAAAATGTGGCCAGGGAACAAAGGAATTCTGATGTTGTTACACAAAACAAAGTAATTCTGGGATACTACTGAAAACTTTGAAGAAGCTGGTTTGAGCTGCAAAATCATGTCTTCTTTCATATATATATATATATATGCTTGATGTTTACAAATGGTCCTAGTAAGAAAAACTTTAGTGTGTTCACTGCAAATGGGGCAGGTGATATGAAAGGTTGCCTGCTTTTCACAATAGTTTCTGTTTTTCAGTAGAGATAGAAAATCTTAAAGGTTCCCCAAGACTTAAGAGTAGTAAAAAAAATTATTCCCTCCCACCGTGCAGAAATCTCTATGTAATGGCATGATGGAGAAGGCAAGTCACCACAGTTCCTTGCCTGTGGTTGAAGCTAGGAGACGACAAAGGACACTTACACGCTGAGTGTCTGTGTTAGAGTTGTAGCTTAGTCAAGGAATAGGAGGGAGAATGTCATTGTTCTTTTGCTCTCCTTCCTTTGAATTCCCTGGGTTTAACAGGGCAAGCAATACACGATTGAAAGAGAAATTCCATTGGGCAGAAACTTTTCCTCTTGTCTGCTCTGGAGAAAGTATACAAACATGAACAATAACAGCTGACTACTATATATAGTGAGGAACTATATGGGAACATAAGCACAAAGGAAACAAAACTGAATTATCAACTCCACACATCATTTAAAATAAGCCTACAAAACCCAACCACTCCACTTACATCCAGCAATGAAGCAGATACCCTTCAAGTGGGCAAATACACACTGCAGCAAATTGTGTTTTGTCAAGTTATCACAGAAGAAAATAAAAAAGCCCCCAACCAACCCAAAAAAAGCCCCTGAGCACCATAAGATCAGAGCAAGGGGGAGTAATCTTCTGCTAAAATCCTAGGACCGTGAGAAAAAGCTGAAAAATGGTGATACATGGAAGGAAGATAAGCATCAGCAGTGGAAAAAAGTGAACACAAAAAGAAAACATTTTACCAATGAATTCCGAAAAGGACATTCTTTCTTGACCTTCTCTCTTTCCACCACTTCAGCATTCCAGTACGTCTCTGCACTGTCCTTTATTTACGACTGTCTACAAATCCCTTATGTTTGCACCTCATCAGGAGAAATAACAAATAATGCTATACTTACAACACATTTCTAGTAGGCACAAAACTTAATTAAAAGCAACACTCTGTCTGATCAATGGAGGAACTAGAGGAAAAAAATAATCAAACTGGTCTTAGCTAAAAACAGACATTGAAGAATAGCTGCAGCTAAAACCTTGCAGAACACTGTGGAGAACAATTCTTTACTCACCAAGCAGTGTGGGAGCTAGCTCTTGCACCAGATTTGCAGCTGTTACAGCTCTGCAAGCTTTGCAGGAAGCATGCAAATTTGCACCAGCCAAAGACCTAGCTTACAGTGGAGTACATTTGAAGGAATTTCCTGATCAATATCTGTCTGAAGTTTGTTTCTAGCATTTATCAGACAAGTTCATTTGTTATGATGGAAAAAAAAAACCCTCCTTCAAAGAGAAATAAAATCCTCAATTATCAAATTACTGGCTTCAGCAGTACTTTTTGAGAAAGCAGGGAAAAGGACAACCTCTCAAGAGATTTTGAGGATTAGTGGGGATTTATTGTGAAAGACACTGTAGACAACAACTTGTGTCAGTAATTTGAAGACCTGGATGGTCTGATTCAACAGGACAGAAGAGATGAGAATCTGACACTGAAAAAAAGATTGACCAGCAACAGAATAGAATAATAGAACAATTTAGGTTGGAAAAGACCCTTAAGATCATCGAGTCCAGCCATAAACTTAAGAGCGCCAAGTCCCCCACTAAGCCATGTCCCTAAGTGCCACATCTATATGTCTTTTACATTATGAAACAGCAAGCCCTAACTCCTTTTCATGAAGTCAATACACTTTATCTTTTTTTATCTGCTCCAAGTCACAGTTGCAATGTTACTTCCGGGCTTGCATTTGTCAATAGGTAAACATGATAGACACTATCTGGACTGAGTTGTAATACACTGTGTATCTGGCTACGGGGTTCAGCCTGGAAAAATGTCTGGTCCCATAAAAGGTCTTAAAATTTATAGGTCTAGCCCTCAATAACTAAGATATGTAAGATAATTATTGATAAGAATTTGAAATGTAAAGTTGCAAAGACATAAGAGAACAGGGATTGTTTAGTTTGGAGATGAGGAGGCTGAGAGGAGACCTCATTGCTCTCTACAACTACCTAAAAGGATATTGTAGTGAGGCTGGTGCTGGTCTTTTCTTCCAGGTAACTAAAGATAGGACAAGAGGTAATGGCTTCAAGTTGTGCCAGGGGAGGTTTAGATTGGATATCAGGACGAAGTTCTTTACTGAAAGAGTAGTTAGGCATTGGAACAGGCTGCCCAGGGAAGTGGTGGAGTCACCATCCCTGGAGGTATTAAAAAAACAAGTAGATGTGGTGTTTTGAGACATGGTCTAGGGGTTAGGGAGGCGTTTGATAAAGGTTGGACTAGATGACCCTAGAGGTCTTTTCCAACCTCAATGGTTGTATGATTCTATGAGATATAGCAAATGTAGCAATTTAAGGATAAGGTTTTCAGCCCACCCATACTAGATTTCCTCTTAGTGGTGAGTTCTTCCCATTTTATTTTAGGAGAAGCCTTGCCTGGCCATAGGTTTTCAAATAGGACTTAGAAGTTATTTACCATAAATAAAATGTTCTCAGATTTGATAGCTTCCTGACTATGGTATTCCCAGAAGGGGATGGGGAGGGATTAAACCCAGAAATAGACTTTAAGGAAAACATCCTACTGAACAAGCGTTACTAGCCATGTACATACTTTAAAAAGTTACACAGATTAAGCAGCTGGAATTTCTTTGCCTGTGAAGATATTATTTTTTTTCCTTTATTCATACCAGAAATTAGTATCTTTGCCTCTTCTCTCCACCAAACTGCTCAGGACCTTTTAAGATTTCTCTTACCTTATTTCCAAAGCAGTAATACATTAGTCCACACAACATAGCTTAAACATGGCCATCAGTGAGATGATAAATCAATCTTGTTTCCTTATTACCCAAAACATCATTTTCCCCCCCACACACTTCCTTTCTCACTCTTCCTGTCACATCCCTCCCTGACTCCCCACTGTACATCTGAAAGAGCACTTTGACAACACCACAATTCATTAGTCAATCCAGCTCCTGTGGCTTCATAACACCTTCCCCTTGTTTC
>JAVSBS010002130.1:0-39010 GCA_033124195.1 Coracias cyanogaster
GGGTACCCTAAGATTTCTCTCTGTTGTGTTGACTCCATCTAAATAGCTGTGAAAATCCTAAGTAGGCCTAGAGCTGCACAAATATACGTCTATACAGAGGCTTAGTAGCAAATGCTGCATCTAACGGGAGCATGGGCAATGCAGAGATCTGTAAACTTCAGACAATCCATTAAGTCACCTGGACATTTACACAATGGCACTGTGAGAACAGGTAAGTAATGACCAAGCCATAGATTTGTAGAAGTCTCACAAATTTTCAGCTCATTTGGGTCACCACCTTAGAAAACATATTTTCCATGCTTCTTCCTTAAAGGGAGGAAACCTCTGCTTAGCAGCTCTGTAAAATGTACAGAATGCTGAAACTTCCCCCAGGCTCGCAATGCATGTTTGAAAAGGCTGCCCTGAGTCTGGGCTGTCCCTCAGTACCCTGTGGGGTTTCACCCATGGGCATGTCATTACTAATGCCCACAGAGCATCTGTCCATGGCACAGACTCTCCTCCCACGTCTGTGCAGCAGATGTTATGGTATTACTGGGAGCCCTAGCTGGAGCGCTGCATGCCTTGCAAGGGGTACCACGAGCCACTGGGCCCATCCCCAGAGAATTTTGATCATTTAACTGGAAAGAAAACCTCCATGACAACAGAAGCAGGGAAAGACACTTCGCTGCCAGGAAAGGGTGGGCTGAACCCCTTGATTGGCAGCTATGGTATGGTCTGAATGCAGGTCTTCATTCCTATTTCAATAGCCACTCCTAACCATATGATAAATCAAAGAGACTTTCTTAATCTCGGTCCCTCCCTGATCATCATGGAAACTAAACCCAGATCCAGGCTTCTCAGAGGAAGGGGCTTTCTGCTGAATGAATATGTGTTACATTTGAATGTGGATTACACTCGCCCATTACCTAAAATCAACTCAGCACTGAAAATACTTCAACCTATTGACCTAAGATTCCCAGTACAAACATATAGATGTATTCAGACAAACTTTTCACAGCTGAACTTCTAACATTTGCTTTACATTTGTTATACATCCTGCTGAGGTGGTATGTACAAACAAGAACAAGGAGCTACCCTCCTTACCTTCTGTGAAGAGAAAGGCACAGCTACTACCAAAATAGGTATGTTTTTCCCACAGGCTGTGCAGCCCGTTCATTACAATATGAAGCAACCTAAAGATGTACACAGTGAAACTTTTCTTTGGTGTATTGCTCTGGAATAAGTGGGAAAGTCTCATTTTGTGAGTCCATTAAATCCCTCAGCACTGATAAAAATAAATACCCACCTTTTCCAGGCTGACCCATCTAAATATATTTCCTGAAGAAAGAGGATGTGTTTAGCTCTTGAGAATAGGTAATTTCTTGAACTTGTGTCAAAAGAAGGAATATTCTTTTCTAAGTCATGTGGTGATACCTGTGTGTTACTTTTGCTAGTCATTAGGCTTTTGCTGCAATCCTCCTTATTAAGAGAGCTCCATAATTTTTTTTTTTTTTTTACTTTCTAAGTATACAGCTCAAGCTTCCTCTCTGACATATTATTCCTGAGCTACCATCTCTTTGTGCAAGGTCCCATGTTGTGATGCACGTCTGCATACAAGTGCAGAATGGCAAAGATATTTTCAGTTCCTGATGGAATTTGCTGCTATATATAGCAAGCCAACATGACAAAAAAGTTTTGCTTAGGAAGTAGGTGGTAATTACATTTCAAAGGCAACCACTGACCAGCAACAGGAGTGATAAGAAAATGTATTTCAAGTAGTGCAATCCAAGGTTTTGTAGTGCTGTGAAAATTACAGGTAAAAACCAACATGAAAACCAATGCATTCAATTACATGATATCATCTTTGTTTTAGGATACAAAACAATTACCTAGCCTTACAAAGAATTAATCAGGATCTGGAGGATAAACTTTACAGAATGGTAAGTTATCATAAGTGAACTTTTTAATATATGTTACGTGTGGCTTTATGGTTCTTAAGTCATAGAACAAACATATATGTAACTGTAACCAAAAACCCCTCATGGTCTAAATGCAGTATGCTTAAAAAAGATACATGACTTTATCAGTTTCACAGTCTAGAGCTCAAACTGTGTACGACAGCATAGCTCCATCAGTTTAAATGGAGATTGCCTTGGCTGATGATCTGGCAGAGTAAATTGTACCTTTAAAATAATTCTGGTTAATTTAGTTAATAACTTCATGGGTTTTAAATATTTATGTTTTCATTAAGTAACACATTTAAATAAGGTAATCCAAGGTTTTCTCATGCTTCTTAGATACTTTCCCTCAGCTTTTATTAAGTGATTTAATAGAGTTTGCATGGTCTGACTTTGACATGCTGTCATAACTATCAATCTCAGTGTATTAACTTCTGATCTGCATGTGTCTGCAATCGCAATATTAAAGTCACTGTCACAGGCCAGTTGGTAATTGGGTGAGGAAAACACTGCACTGTTTATGGGCTCCACATCTAGGACTAATACTGCAAGACATAACACCACTCATTCAAAATAAGTGTTAAAAAGATAGGGCAACATCTTTAGTGCCCTGGCTTACTGCTAATGCTGCTGGGACATCATACTCACTTTTAAGAGAAAATTTACAGAGAAATGTGAGAGTATTGTGTAAAGAGAAAAGAATGACTGTTTTGGACTTCCAAAGATCTTCAGGTCATGAGCACAGCCTGAGCTGCCTCTTCCTCTCCTGGCTCACTACCCTCAGTGATTCCCTGCTCCCCTTCTGCCCGGTCGCATACCCAGCGTGACCCTATCAAGCACACAGCACACCCATAAACACATGGTATATACATACAGACAGGGTCCTGATGTACAGCTGTAAGGGTGCTAGGATAAGCCCGCATTTTACACAAATCCTATATGTAATATTTGCATGGGTGAGCAGCTTGGGATGTGAGAAACAGTTTATTGTGCTTCTAGAGTAAATAGGGACTATGGCAACATATTGGAGAGAAACTAGCCTTTACTAAGAAAGGGGAAACAATTTTTTGAAAATGCCATCATTCTTACCTCAGGAGTCTGTGTAAATAGCTGACAATTAAGAGAGGTTTGATGCTTTAGCAAATGGACAAAAATAGGGCAAAGTTACATCTGGGTTATAGCAAATATTTTTTCATAAATATATGTATAAATACTGTACAAGCACAAACAACATTTGATCTCATGTTACATTTTTTTCCTCCACTCTTTCTTTGTTATATTTTTTCCTTTTGCCCAAATCAGTTCAGAATTTTGTCTTCATATGTAACCTAATACTTATTACATGTGTGCTACAAAAGATAAATAAAGTAGAGGCATTCTGATAGGTAAATGAAATAAAAAGATTAGAAGCATAGAAAGAAGGACTCCAGAAAATCCATGCCTTTTTAACAGATATTTCAGATGAAAGCAAAGAATTTTTAAACCGCTGTTTCAGTGTACACTTAAACCTCTGAGAAATTATTTCAAAGCACAGCACAGAAAGGAGGAGGACTGGTTCCACAGAGCACTGTACCTTTCTTTATGCTGCTCAGATGACAGCCACTGAAGGTAGCTTTGGAGGCTTGAAGAAGATCAACTGGGCTCTGTACACAACTCTAGACTGCTTTGCCGTCTGAAACATTGAAACTGAAGTCACAAAACAAAAGCAAACAAATATAGAATAGAAACTTTATTAAAAGCAAAAAGATGGGGAAAATAGTACCATATTTGATTTAGATGAACTAAACCATTTGATTTTCAGGGCATTCCAAAGCCCCTCAATTAAAAAAAACCCAACCCTCAATTGAAAGAAAACTCTCAATTAAAAAAAAAAACCACAAACACAACAATACCCAGCTTCCTTCAATTAAAAGAAAGCTGGATTAAATAACAGCTGGTCTGGTTAATCAGCCTCTTATGGTTGATTATGGTGGGCTGGGCTCTTGGATACCTTTCTCTCACTTTCCTGCTTAGGAGGAAGAGCTGTGTTTATTTTTTTGTCGAATTTAGTCAGTTTGTCATTTCAAAAGTCTTTGGTTTCTCTACCTTCCTACAAATCCAAATCTATAAACCACGTATTTACTTCCTCCCTCTCTGCCCTACCCCATCCCTCTATATACATACATATGTACTCTCGGATTTTTACAAAAGTTTTGAACATTTAATGTGTCAAAATGCAACAAGTGGGGAAAAGAAGACCCCCCAGGGCTTTGGTCCCTTTTTCTCCCTACCTGCAGGTGACCTGGAATGCTCCCAGGAGACCACTTTCTCCCTACCCTAGCTCATCACAACTAACCTAGGACTTCGACTTGGACGCCGTCTTCTAATGTTTTTGGGTATTCTGAATGTTAAAGCCTTTCATGCCTACCATTAGTATGAAGGAGGTAAAAAGTAATCATTAATTCATCAGCAGTCACAGAAAAGAAGCTGAAGTAGCAGCTATTTTTCTTCTAGGCTCTGCTTTCTGTTGCACACTAATCTATAAAATATTTAAAAATATTTGAAAGCACACTTCCGATCACAGCAAATGGTATCCAGTTGAAACCTCCATCACATCAGAACTTGAAATAAAAAAAATAAAATATAAGACATAGTGTCTGTGTTGGCTAAGAGGTAAAAAATACAATCCTGAAATCAGAGGAGAGTTTGCTGTATTAAACCAGGTAAGACTAAACACATAGCACAGTAGAGGTAGATGCAGCAAAGAACTAAAATTCTCCTGTCACTACTTATAAAAATCCTGTTCTTACCACAGCAGAGAAGTGGAGAAGATTTAACTGGAGAAGATTTGCTTCATCTTGTAAGCACTAGTTAAGCAGGGGAATATACAGCCTGTCTTCTTAAATAATTAAGCTTTATAACTCTTTTTTTTCCATTAAGATGTGAGAAAAGATTAAGCAGAGTTCTTACATTTATCACTGTGATTTCATAGCAAGATGGTTCAATTAAAGAACTTTTTATAATATTTAGTTCTAATTGTCACCAATAGTCTTTACTTTCCCTCACACTTGTCTGAGTTTCCTGAGGATGCTCTGCCATGGTCTTGTTGCTCACAAACAACAGTTATAAGAAGATTATGCAAGTCATCCCAACCACATGTTACGAAATCCTTTATATTATCTTAATCCAACTGTATCCTCCATATGATCCTCACTGGGGTTAAGTAATGTATTTTTAAAAGCTTCTGGAGTTTTAAGGCTTTTGGTTGCTGTTATTTCTGTAATTTTACCTTTAGAGGCATAAGCCAGGTTTTTAATGGTATCTACATTTGGAAAAAAATGGTAGCTGCTTAACAAACCTAACTGCTCATGAAAATCACACCTATTTCTCCTCCACCATCTGCATTTTGAATGTTCTGGAAAACTTGATCTCAGAAATCCAGCTGCAAAGAGCTCATGAGACCTTATTTTCCACAAACACCATAAAATAAGTCTTCTGTAACTAGAAGGTAACAGTTTTAACAGACAGACTGCTCAACAGTATAAGCTTACACCTCATGCAATGAGCTTCAAGAGACCAGAATGTAAACCTCTTCTCTGTCTAAAATGCATGTTATCCGCATCTAATACAAAAATACACAGGCAGCATTGGAGGTGGACATGGAAGGTGACAGCCCTCTGTTGAGGAACAGAGTCCTCTGATGAGCACGGGAACCAGAAGAAAAATCAATGCAACCACTCCATAAACCACTCCAACATGTCCCTTGGTCTACCAACCCATACCACTCAAGCCTCCTGCCAGACTGAAAACTCTGGTTCTTCAAAGTGTCATCCCCAGTCTTGTTAGGTTTGGTTGCTGTTTTTAAGAAAGGAAATTGCTTTCTTCTCCCTCGGTGACAGTTCAGGGCCTTAGGGAAGCATAGGCAATATTGAATGCTGTCAGACATGAGGGATGTGAGTGGACTGCTACGCTTTGTAGTGTAGGAGATCACGGCTACTGGTTCCATCAGACCTACCAGGCTCCTCAGCGCACCCCCAGCCACTGAGGTTTTGGTTCCTCTCTCTGCAAAGCCAGCATCATCCGTCTGCACCCAATGCATTATACATTTTATCATCTGTCAAGATTAGAACTGTTACACCACATTAATGCCTGATTTTTCATTTACAGTAAGGCAGGCAGGGGGGTGGGGCTGTGACTCAGCCATACAGTTGGAAGAAATTACTATATAAAACAGCTGTAAAGAGGGATTTGTATTCAGGATGATTAGGTCTGAAACGCTGTACTATCTGAGCAGTACACTGATTTTTTTTACTGTTTCTTCCTCTGCCTATGAGTTGGAGGAGGACTAAGAGGTACAGTGAATACCTTATGCTCTAGGTTACTAAGAGTTATTTATCCAGCTCTTGAATATCTGGGGCTTTCCAGTCCACAGGCCAATATATATACCTAAGCATCTCCAGGTGGGGAAATCCAAAGATGAATTAAATGAGAGCCGGGCAATTTTACGCAGTGTTCTAGAGACTTTTTGTCAGGGAAATGCTATTTTAAAGGAAGTAGCTTGCTAGGTGTCCAGGCCAGTAAGGTAAAGAATACAGAAAGTGGTGAGGAATTTGACGAACAATTTCAGTTAGGCATTAAAAGCATTTAACCACCAGAACGAGCCCTGTGCTTCGAATTTGGAATTTAAACCAGTCACTAGATTGCACCTGAGTCTTCCATGACAGCTACCAGTCACCCCTCAATACGGTTTATGTCATAAGTGAAAGATGAAGGCAATGGAGAAAAAGCCTATTTCTGACCCAAACCCAGGGAAAGAAGCAGCCCAGCACGTTTAGGTTCCTGCATGGAACATCATGACTTTGACAGTGACTTTGAACTGAGTGATTTAAAAGCACATGTTTTTCATTTTCTTTTTTTTATCAAGAATAAATTGCTTTCCCCCAACTGTATGTCCCATGAAAATCAAATAGAGATGACCTAAATATACTTAAAATGATTTGCATCCTAAAGACAAGAAAAGTTTAGAGTCAGCTCAACCTGACAGGCTCATTTGCTCACATTCAGTGAAGACAGCTGTGGATTTCAAGAGAAATTTATACTTGTTGGTTAGTTAAGGCATAAGCTAGAGAAGGCCCATGCTTTGTGAACTAAAACAACCACAGAACATTTCTAAGGAATAAATGATTGTAAATGCCACAGAAACAAGTCATTTATAAAAACACCAGTTGAAATAACACATTTCTAAGAGAACTTTAGGTTTCATCTTTTTATGCTTACAGGCATCTTGTGTTTAAAATGACTAACTCTCTTCACACTCATTTTCCAGGTAAAAAAAAATATGATGAAGCAGGCAATAGAACCAGCCTTTTAAACCAACACACATTAACACCTGTAGCAACTCCATGGGCTGACACTGAGTAGATCTATTAATTTTGCAGTCAAATAAATGAATCCTCCTGGGTAAGCTGGGAACGTGACCCTGCCCCATACAAGCACACAGGCTTTCAGGCATCCTCAGTCCATTCTCTGTTTCTGAATAGATTCATTTCCCATTGTTCTCATTTTTATGTGGCTAGCAGAGCAATCTTTCCTTCCAAGAGACTTGTGAAGCAGTCCAGCCTCTTCATAATTGCTGTAGATGAATTTCATGAGAAATTTTTTCCATTTTTCCCAAAGCCATGGGACTATTCTTCTGCTCTGTCTCATCCTCTTAGTAGCGGGAGTTCTCACTTCCAACACCATTGCTAATGCATGATGACAGAACCCTTTCCTTCTCAACATGTGTCTTATCTCTTGGCCACCAGTACGTGTTTCTGATACTTGAAGTTTTTTATCATTATCTTCATCCTGATCCCCATGGTTTGGTCTCTGTCTCTCAGGATACACCCTGGGGATACCATCTTGACCAGCTGGGAATAGAAAAAGCTGCAGAAAATAATAGAAATATTTCCAAGATGTGGTATCTTTGACCTGTGTCTTCCTTGTAAGTGGCTTTGTCATTTGTGATTATCTACCAATTCACCACAAAGAAAGGGAAAGCAAGAAGAAGTAAGAATAAGTCTGAAAAGGTGTTCTGTAGCAGGCACTCCACATCTCAAAGTCCTTCATGAAAGCTGGTGCCATCTGTGAATGTGGAAAAAAGGCACATAAGGGCAAAGTGTCTTGGCCAAGGTCATCAAGAAGCACAGGAGCAAATTTCCAAATAAATTCTAGGTCTTCTACACTGCCTACAAAACAGACCAATAGGCTTCCTACGTTCTCTTAGATCTAATATGTGATGCCAATTACTTATATATATACAAAAAAAAAAAAAAAAAATAGAAGAAAGAAAAATACAAGGCATATATGTGCAGAGTATTGGTCCATTTAGTCCAGGTCCCTATAGGGGGTTTCTGTTACCTGTTTCTATGATCTAATTTATTTCTAAATAAAGAAAAATATTTTTTGGAAATAGTACAGCAGCTACAGAGCTCAAAACCAAGTCGTTTTTTCTGCACAGGAAAGAATGTGGAATTAATTGAGATAAGAAAATGACTTTTGTGGAGATAAAATGAAAAGAGGATGGCGTAAGACTGATTTGTATGTTGCCTTGTTCTAATTGTATCCCTTATGCTCACAGAACAGTTCTACAGGTGTGTAGAATCATAAACATCATAAGATCTTTCGTGAATTTTGTTATCACAATGTGGCCAGTACCTCCAGCACAGTCCTCTTTGATCACTAGAGATGTACTATGTAATCTCCTACTTTTTTTGTTTTCTTTTTTCCTTCAGAAACAAACATTTCTTCTTTCAACCCACTGTTACTAACACAGCCTCAGGAGATACTATTCATCGAATTCAGGGAATTGGCATCAATCAACACCATATCCATTCCCTCCAGCTATAATTTGTTTAGCATTTTATTATCTAGCAGGGCTCTGCCCTGGCAAGGCATGCCACTGATGTGAAGACAATACATACATAGGAAGGTACTATAAGCACATTTTGTCAACTTCATCTAAATTGGTAGTAGAAAGAGCACAGACTGTGAAGCTGACTAGCCAGCTTAGAAAGGCTTTTAATAAGCTGATAGGTAAGATATTTTTTTCAAGCATAATTGCAGTGCTGGAGGAGACCAAGGAGGGTGGTAACAAGTAAAACCACTCCGGTTTCCAACAAGCTGGTCCTGCTGGCAGTAGGGTTAGGCAATGAGCTGATTCTGTTCATTTATAAATAGTAGATCCTCAGGGCTTCTGTTTTCTTAAAGAACTGGTCCCAAGTCAGCAGGATACATCAGTTATAAACTGAGAAGAAACTTTTTCCACAGAAGATATCTAGTGCCTGGAGTATCAAGTCCTGAGCACTTGAAAAAGGTGAGCAGCCAGCTAGATCACGCTTAAAAGAGCAATCAGTACGTGCAGTGTTACCCTGCTCGTCTATATTTTATATCAAAAAGTATATTTAAGTGGAACTCAGGCCAGGAACAACAGGACCCTTCCCCAGCCTAAGGCCAGATTTGTTTGCACTCATGGAATGTAGACCAAGTATCCATGTTTATAAGGTAAATTTGCTGCTCAGAGTTCCATTCCAAAAGAGCTGGAGAAAAGCCGACCAGTGTTTTTACCCTGAGCTCATGTTAGACACAGGGCATTCACTGAATTGGAAACCTGAGGAATATTTCCAGATGACACTGTGACAAGGAGATCTTTAGCAGGAGGTGCAGATTTTTATTATAATGTTCTTTTACATAGTGAACGCTCTCTAGGTTGGCCTTATTTCAGATAAGGAGCAAAAGCCTACAGCTGTGATAAGTCATATGAACTGATGTACTCTGCTCAGAAGAGCAATATTCCTACTGACCTCAGTCTGTGCATGCTTGACCCATAAATAAACATTAAGGACCAACACTAGTATTTTTTTATTCTAGGAAGAATAATAATTATCCTGCATATGTTTCACAAATCACTTGCAAAGAAAAGCATGCCTTTACAAGCAGAACCTTGACAGCACTTCACTAACCAGATTTCTTTCTGTGATACGTTATTAATTATACACCAGTGTCATTTTTAATTTTTTTCCTTTTCCTGCTATGGAATTACATTTCAGTCTGACATGGGGTAGTCAAGGAAACAAATCTTTGTAAGACCTTTGCTAGTACAAGGTTGACTATAATATTAAGAGCAAATCATTCTTCAAGTGAAATGCCATATAGCATAAGATCAAAGTCCTCACACAAAACACTATAGCCCCACAGTGTTATCTTTAATAACATTATACCTTTGGAAATCAAGAAGAGAAATCAGATTCTGCTGCAGGTCACTTTTTAACAAAACAAAAAAAAAAAAAGTGGTTTATTAAAAAGGATGAATTCTATAATTTAGGACAAATAAGATCAGGTCAGTAATTTAGACTCAAGGCACAACATAATTTATCAGAAAAAAAGATGCTGCTTATTTCCATAATTCTGCTTCGCAGAAAAAATACTTCAAGGTGTCATGGACACAGAAGATGCATTGGTAGCACATCCATATATCCAGTTCCTCTAATCTATCATAAAAAGAAGAAAATGCCAAGGTCGAACACCTTACTATGAATTATATACCTGTATTTTTCTTCTATCAAAAGGTCCACAGCAATCGGGAAAAGATGTTAAGCTTCTGTATGTCTAAACTCTATCCTCCTCCTCTTGTGACTCTTTTAGTAGAGGGGCAAAGTGGATTATAAAAAGTTCAGCTGACAGATAAATCTCTTTCCTGACAAATACCTTTCTTACTTTTCTTTCCTTTGGTACATCCTCCTGAAATCCATCCCCAGTCTATATTACTTTCCTCCCTCATTTTAGGCAGTTTTTTTAATCCTTTATGTCTTCAAATACCCTTGGTCTGGGACTTGCATCTTCGAAACAACTGAGCTGGTATACACAAACACATCAGAGTATGTCAGTAAAGTATTTTCTCATTCTTGTCTTCTGTGATTTCTTAGCTATGTATTGGCCTTGTTTTCTATGTCTTCTCTCTGATAGCCTTGTTCTCCCTAAAGGCATTTGAGAGCAGTTGTCTGAAGTAGCTTCCTGGTCATGTGCTATGCAAATTTCACTATCTGCTGTATAAATTTGCTGCATTTTCTTAAAACTTTCCTTCCTAGGTGTATTTTCCATCTTTCTGCTTCTATACATTTCTTAATTATTGCAGAAGATATGGAAAAATACATCTCTTTATTTTGGAAAATTATTACTACAAAATTACAGAAATGTCTAGATTGGAAAAGACCTTTAAGATCATCGAATCCAATCATTAACCTAACATGGACAAGTCCTCTGCTAAAGCATATCTCTAAGCACTACGTCTACATAACTCTTAAATACCTCTAGGGATGGGGACTCCACCACTGTCCTGGTCAGCATGTTCCAATGCCTGATAACCCTTTCAGTGAAGAAATTATTCTTAATGTCCAATTGAAACTTCCCTTGGCACAACTTGAGGCCATTTCCTCTTGTCCTAAACCTGATCCCAAACATTCCCAATGTGACTACAGATTTTCCCAATGTGACTACAGATTTTTTCAGTGAGTTAAATTATCTAAATTCATACTTTTGTCTATTCTTCCCCAATGTACCATAGAATAATCTGGCACGAGAAGGATTAGAAAAGACTTGATTTAATTATATGCTCTGTCTGAGCAAATACAATTCAATTAAGGAAGATGTGATTATTAAATCTAAAATGCATTAGCATGCATCAATCAGCTGTGTGAGCTTTAAATTAATAAATAGTTATTTTACAGTTACCCAACTACTAGACTGAGAATCAGAATTAAAACCTCTAATAAAATTAGCCCAAGTCATTCAATGCAGTTTTTAAAGCACAATTTTCTGAATTGATATCTATGCACCAGCTGTAGTAAGCTTAACAAAGTTTTTTTCAATGTTGTCTGATGTTAAAGTAGTAACAGATTCTGTTTCATCACAAAATATAGTTTTTTTGTGTTGCAGGACTAACGGAAGAGAGCACAGTACAATACACCAGGATGTTTTCATCTCAAATTACCTGATATATTAAGGTTTCTTTCAAAACTTTCTATACTCCCCTGTTTAAATATTTTAGCAATTTTTCTTTCAGATTTTTTGTGTGGATAGAGAGAGATATCAAAGAATTCAGTGTATACATAGACAAAAGACACCAAATAAAGTAAAATTTTAATTTCTGTACAAGATGCCAGGAAAGCAGATTAAAGGCCATCAGAGATCTCCATGTTACCAATTATTGAGTCTATCTTATCAAGATAGATTTAATTCCTTCTAATAGGGTGCAGCCATTCAATACCCAACTCAATACCCAATATCCAGGTTACTAAGGAGAGATGTCTCAGTGAGGAACTCAGTTTTGTTAGATCTCCAAAACCAGCCTAGTAAGAAAACACAGGGAGTGTAAAATATGGCCGTGTCAACCTGCTGCTCTAAGATCTCCCACATGTAAATCTCAAGCCATCTGACTTCATGGTGTTGACATGAGAAGGACTCTCAGCGATCAGAGCCCTTCCGCGGAGCAACCTCAGGAGTGGTGATACCCCTCTGTCCTTGGCTGGAGATGGGGACAAGCCCACCCCATGAGCAGGAGAGACCTCTGTGTTGGGTACTGCCAGTAGATCACAGAAATCAGGGCTTTTTCTCCTCAGGCTGAATGTCTCTGGTTAATCACTCCTATTTTTCATGCAGTTACATATTTCTTCCTAGAGTGCCCTTGGGAGGGATATAATCTGTAGACATGAGAGATGCCAATACCCCTGCATGATGTTCTGCACCAAGGAAAGCAGCTGTCTCCTCTTCCCTTCCCAGAGTGACTGGAGAATTATCTCCCCATTAGATGCCTCCTCAGTACGTGCTCTGCTCCTCTGTGAATTTTTGTAATGTTATATTAATGTATCTACATCTAAGAGTTCCCAGTTACAGTGACGCAGAAGCTCAGTACATATCACAGAGAGGAAATTCATTTGAACAAGGCTTATTTGACTTCATGATGACATACATAATTAGCTTTATCTGCTGCAATGAGATTTTGATAAATCCTCACTACACGGTCTTGCCCAGCTTTTCATTGTTCAACTTCCAGGAATTTTTCTTCTGGTTAAATAGCCAGAGATGAAAAATAAAGAGGGAGAATATATTCCATGAGGAAGAAGAAATATGTGCCAGAAGCCCTTTTGCAAAAGAGTGCTAAAGGAGCATGGCTCTGCTTGCTTCTATCAACATTTTAACTGCATATACTCTTCCTTCAGCTGATTTAACACAATTTCAAAGGCTCAGATGTTAGAATGAGGAATTTTAATGGTAATTTCCCCACAGAGGCTAATGCCAGCTAGCTTTATGGTCTCCAAAAGAAGAGTTCTCAGTAGATTGCTGAAAGACAGGAACCAGCTATGTAATTCCTGGTCAGAGAGCTTTCCTAGCCTACAAGGAAAACACAATAGAAAGCAGGATGCCCAGGAAGAAATTTGCTAACTAGGTATGTGGCTTTAGGTGTTAAATTTGGGCTCTGTGGAATCCTAATTCCGTTTGTTATGAGGAAAAGAAGCTGTTCACTTTAGCTGTACCTTGCTAGAACAAATAGGAAAGCACTGTCTGTGGAACTGGTGAGCTGTACCAGCCAGCCATCAACCTAAATAAAGAAAATGGAATTTAAAGGAAAAAACAGTGTTCTCATTTGCCATAAAATCAAGGTATCAAGTATAAAACCAATCCAATTACCAAGGGGTATGAAAAGAAACTCTGGCTGCCTATATGATAACACTAAGAATCAAGTCATAAACTAGAAGAACTGGAAGCAATATGTGTGTATGGTTGCCAAACTGTGCCTGAAGTTTATGGAAAGCACTTGTGTGACTAAAATGGTTAAATTAACTTGTTTGGGTTAGATCAAGTGGATTGCAGAGCTTGCAAATGGTACTCTGTATTGTGCCTAGCAATTCTAAAATAGTTGTTTTGAATATTCCTCAATTATTAATAGAAGGCAGAGGCAGATCACATGCTGGTCTGTGCCTGCTACAGACCATAACACTGCAAAAAGTTATGCAGTATCTCTATAAACAGCTATTTGTAGCACACAGGAGAAAAAAATTGTGTTATCTTTACTTTTAATGACCTATGCTGATGGTCACTTACAGCCAGTACAGAGCTCTTTAGAAGTGGTAAAAAAAAATTATAGCAACAATTTCCTGATTATGAGAATGCTGCATTAAACATGAAGGAATTCTCTCTTTGCCTTCGTGATGATAAATACAGAGGCTGATCTTTGAACTAAAATGAGTTGTAGCTTAAGGGTGAGAGATGATGAATTTATTACATTTGATATTGGTACATGGAGTAAAATTTAAACCAATGATATAAGTATTTAATGCAAAAAAAAAGAGCAAATCTTGCAAAACTGGTAATTATTTTGAGCCAAACCATCTGGGAGAAAAGATTTTAAATGCTTATCAATCACCATTCACATTGTTTTGCTGAAAACAGGTATCACATTCAGGAACAAAAAAGAAGGAAGCTATGATTAAAAAACTCTAAGGAAAGAAGTAAAAATTGCTATATAAAATGGAAATTGTGCAAGTAGCTACTGAAAGAACTGATAGCAGTCAATACCAATTACAAGACCTAAAATATAAAAAATAGATAGAGGAAGCAAAAAGATACAGGAAAGGAATTTTTAAGATATTAGATATAATAATGCAGCTGAAGTTCACATACCTAGAAGAAATTTAAACAATTACTTTGGTATTTAACCTCCTAGGCATGGTGAAGTGTACATTGGCTTTAGTGCTGTAATGGAGAAGTCAATGAGCTTTTTGTGTTCAGGAAAATAAGATATTTTTATGTCATGAGCTGACAAAATATTTTGTATTTTGATAGTAACTGAGGATGATAGGAAACACAGATAACTAAAAATGGATGGTTTTAACTTAGCAACTTTTCATAAACACAGTTTCAAGTTTTGAAATTACCGCGACAATATCAGTCATGCATTTGAGGTTTTAATATGTTTTACTAAGAAATCTGAGAACCATGGAGAAGTACCAGAAGGTTGATAGAAAACTAATATGCCATTATATTAAAAACGGAAATGCAATGAGCAGTGAACTAGAGGTTATCTTATTTTTTTTCCTAAGAGCTTCACTCTCAACCACTTACTAGATTTTCAACAAAGTTAATACAAGGAAGTACTAGTCACAACTTAAGACAAAATGTGTGTTTCACGTCACCTACTTCTAGCTTATTAACTAAGTGTAAGTGTTCAGCTAGTCCTCAGGCTCCTGTCTGGTCAAGTAAGAGATAGAAACACCTCTATGGTATGACTAACATCTTAAAACAGGTGTCTGGCACACAGGCATAACCACTCCTGGGACATACATCTTCCGCTGACTAGAGACTAGACAAACAGCTTTATCCAGTGCTTTGCTTGCATATGGTGAGATGAGGTTATGAGAGATAAATACCAGGCTCCTGTGGCTACAAAAATATTCCATCATTCAAAGTTATGAATCTCTTCCTATGTTTACCCTGGATATCTGTATTTATTCTTTTGCATCCTAAAAGAGAAATACACTTAAAATGATCCTTCTTGAGAAGAAAAAAAAAGACTGAAGACTTCAAAAATTCAAGTAGAAAAAAAATTGTCCAATACATTGAAATGTTGTGTCATGAAAATAGATTTTCTTGAAAATGATGTATCAAACTGGGAAGAATAGCAAAACAAATATTAAAAACAAATCAGGAATCTTTGCTTAAGTATGCAGAGCTTTCCTCAAGGGCCTGAAGCATACTGCCTTTTCTAAATATGGTTTTCATATTTACTGTGCTCTATTAAGCACGAGCTCTGCAGAATTAACAGATAGCTACCCACTGCTAGGACATTTATGATGAGAGTTTCAGAAGGTTTTCTTTTTACATACATTATCTAAACATTACACACATATTCTAGGCATGATTCTGTAAGTTCAATGTCAGTAACTGTTAGGTAGTATGCTGGGGTGAGAGGATATGGTCTTGTATAGATGACTGTACAAGTAGCATTCCTAAATATCATTCTATGTTTAGCAGGGTACAAAATCTCATATTTTGCTCTTTCCTGGCTTTGCTGTTCCTGTTGTTTCAACAGTGCTTTTTAAAACAAAACAATTCCTTTAGCAAAGCCTGAGGGTTACAAAAGCTTTGATTCATTATAAAGGGGAGATCAGATTTAACCTGAAGTGAACAAAGGTTTTGCACAACTGGAAGGGTGTCCCTGCAGCTTAAAGCCTGTGGGGTTATAAATCAAAATCTGATGAGCACTAAGGGCTTAGATCATCCTGGTCTTAACTGTTGGAGAAAGCCTCAGAGGAATGTCATTTCTACAGAGATCCTCTTACAAATTTTCTGAGCCTCTACCTGCTGTTGTTTTTACTTGCAGTCCTCCTTCTGACAAACACACTAAAGCCAGCTCAGATTTGTAGCAGCATATTGGGTTTTGAAGAGAATTGCTGTAGCCCTATGCTGTGTGATGCGTTCGCAGTGTGTCCACACATCTTTTCCCATCCCACTCAGACTCTTCCTTCCTCCTGCATCAGTAACAGATGCTCTAAGTAATTCTGCAGACATTTCTGATACTGCAGGATAGGAAGTTCTTGCTCATTATTTCAAAATTTGCTAACACTGTTAGAAGAGACCAAGATTCTTAATTCTGTCTTCTAAATGAATTACGTTCTTAGGACTTTCTTTTTATGCTATTACACAATCAAGTGAGTTTCAAGCAAGTATTTGCCTGACGAGGAAGAGTGACAAGATTAGGTTTAAAAGTGTCAATGTAGGTTTCATAGTATAAATGCCATAGTTATTTTTAAGCACCTGTACAGTTCAATAGCAAAACTCTCAGGAACAGATATAGGTACCAAAGTCAACCCTTAGCTGTGCCTTTTCATGTTGAAAATTACTCAGTAATTGGATGAATGCTTCCTTTTGATGAGATCTATGATTTTCTATTCAAAACACAAAGCTCCACCCCACACTTCTGGAGTATGAAATGCTTTTATTGGTACATAGCCACTGCGGGAAATAGTAGGTTAGGGGGCTCTTGGTAGGGGTTTGTTGCTTTTTTGCTGCTGGGTTTGACTTTTTTACAATACAGTTTGCACAGGCTCAAAATCCTTAAATCCTTATAAAGTCACTCCACTTCTTATGGAGTAAAAACACTGTATTTACACATTCCTGCTAGATTAGAAATGTATGCTGTGTATTTGTCACATAAGACTTATCTGTGTAGAAGAAAGCTGAAGCTAGAGAGTGAGGTGAACAGGAAAAGTGGCCTCAGTAGGTGCCCAGATACAGAACAGGACCAGTTATTGTCCTAGAGAGGACCATGTGGGTAGAAAAGTAAAGAAATCATGCTTGCAGTGAGCTGAGGAGAGAGTGGGATGTCACTGATGGGGAAGAAAACTTTGTGTCCAGACAGGAGGGTTCAATTTAAGAAGTCTTCAAATGATTGACAGCCTTAATGGGAGCAGGCTGATGGTTGGAAAATGATGGCTAGAGAGGAAAGGGGAATGGTTTCTTCTTGACCGCTGTTTGTCTGTGGGAAGTCTAGGCTCACACAGGAAGAGCGCAATAGATTGCGAGGTGGAAAGAAGTAACAGGAATTGACAGTGGAAGTGAAGAAGGAGCAGAATGGTGGTATAAACTGCTGTCTTTATAGTAAAATAGGACTCTCGAGAATAACCTGTTTTCATGGATTTTGTACTATAACTCCTGAAATACAATTGAACACCTGCACCAAATGAAAGGTGCTAAGAGGAAAGGAAAATTCTCTTTGTTGGTATCTTCTACTTTAATGTGTTTAATAACTGTATAGCTGCCTTCTGCACAGCTTGGCTCTGACAGCTAGGTTTATTTAATACCACAATAGACAAGTTAACTGACAATTTTTTAAAAAACATTAACACTGCAAATATACAGATTAGCAAGTTCGGCAACTTTGAGGCTGTATCAATCATTTGTATGACTGTTGCACTCAAAGTTTTCTGCCCTGAATCCCTGGGTACAGTACAAAGAATTAAAATTCAGCAGTACAAATATTTAAGCATGAGCCAAGTTAAACAGAGGGAGGTCTTAAATCAAAACCTTCTTGGCAGAATATTATTGTACCAGGAGAGAGTTTTTAAACTCAAAGTAAAAGCTCTCAACCTCAGTGACTTTATAGAAGCAATTAAGGATAATCAAACAGCAACATCAATAGATATAACAACATACAGTGCATAAGACATTCTGAATTATATTAAATTGGGATGCCAAGAATTTTAGAGGAACACAGATTGTTTCACAGAGAAATGATATGAAAAGTCAGTACAAGCAAGGACTGGAGGTGTACCTTCAACACGGCACTTAAAGGAACATTGAAGGCAAAACTATATACACAATCTAGCTGGGGTTTCAACAACTCTATAAAGCTAAGCATATAATAAGAAGACCTGAAGAGGTCAGATTAGGAATAATTTTTTTAGCACTTAACTGAGGCAGACAGAGTAGAGGTCTAGTAATGTAGCTGTTAAAATATTGCAAACATCTGTCAATCCTGTCTCTTCTGCTATGTCCATCAACAGCAGAATTACATTTTGTCTCTCTGCTAAGGTACCTTATAGCTATCTCTAGTTATATTTATTGCAGGAAGGCAGATGGTTTGATTTTTCAAAAATATGTATTTCCCTTATTATATCACAGGTGGGGAATCTGCCAGTGGAAGGAAGAGCTTGTATGCAAAAAATTTGGATGAGATTCATTCCTAAATAAATTCTCGTCTGACAATAGTAACACAAAAGTAGACCTTATCCTTGTAAGATAGGAAAAACCTTGAACACGCTTTGAAACCTGCCAGAGTCCCTCCCCTCCCCCCCACCATTAAGTTCAACATCTTCCAGCTAATCCGCAGATACTGCCATCCATTCTCATGAGATTACATCCATTCCCTGGGTGCTATCCCATTAAAATGGTGATCCCAATGAAAGTCTTTACAATTAATTTGCAGTTCATGGGGGTTTTAGAATTATTTCACTTAAATCCAGTCTAAGACTTCTGCTATCCTGCATATGACTTCAGTAGCACTTTTCCTATAAACAGGGACTAAGAATGCATTCTAGAGAAGGGGTCTGTCTTATAGAGCTGCTGGTTGTCAAAGGACTTCCTGGTATTTTGAAGTGTGGGTGTTGAATGGCAAAGCACTTAACTGGATCTGAAGAACCGCAGCCTCACTCACCAGTTCCCATGTATGGTTGTCCTTTCACCTCCATGAACTCCAGGTTTACTTCTCCCAAGCATCTTCCACCTTTCCCTGTGTCCATCAAATTTCCTTTCAGGAGTGGAATTCCCCAGCTGCTGTGTGCTCACAAATAAAAATTACAACTTACTCAGTACATTTCCTCTAGACAGTGCTGTACCCAAACCTCTGTTAAATGTGTTTTAAATAAAAAGTTCACTCTTTTTTTAAGCATAATAGTAGTTACTCATAAGTGACTGGTGGTATGCTTGCAGCAATCATCTAGGTTTAGGTCTGAAACCCAGTCACCTGCTTTGCCACAATGAAGAATGAAAAATGCCCAAGATGGATAAAAATAGTTTCTTGCATTTGCCAACCTCCCAACTGTCATATTTGTTTTTCAACTACATCTTCCCTCAAAAAATAGCTGATTAATTTAATACATTTTTTTTGTTTTTAACAAAGAAGTATAGAAGTCAAATAATTCAAAACAGTAAGCAGCCAAGTGTCTACAAGATTAATTTCTTCATGATAATTGAAAAAACACCGTACATTTGCACTATGAAAAAGAGGGTAATTTAAATATATTTGTAGAAAAGCTAAAATAAAGGGCAAGTAAATCTTATCTTTCAGTTGTCAAGTTAATGTGAATGCATTGAATACAGACCAACTACCAAAGAGACTTATGACTTAGGCCAGTAGTTACTGTCCTTCACTTCTTGTAGCAAATGCCTTCTGTGTCTCTTCAAGCAAGTATTGAATGATCCAGATATTGCTCATAGCCTGAATGTAGAATCAGCTACCAGTGAGGTGCTCTTACTTGTGTTCTTTATATCTGGCTCCTGTTACATTCAGGTGTATTACAAGTACATATTTTATTCTGCTGTCATGTACATACAGCAACCCAGACAACACTGAGTATCTCTACCCATAGAAGCAGAATTAGTGAATTTGCAGAAAAGAATAACAGTTAATTCAATGAGGATGTACCTGAGATACATATGGCTTTCAGGCCCATGATGTACTACTTCCCCATGAAAAACGAAGACAGAATAGGCTTGTGAGGTGATAGATTTGGAATAGGGTAGATGTGGGCAGGCTTGGAATTGGATAGAGTACTTTGGAAGGGTAGACACAAAAGTAATTGAAAAAAAAAAATACTTGCATGACATACAAACAAGAAGTTAAAAGTGATTTAAAGAGAAGGTGCCAGCTATGTTCTGCACAGGTAACAAAAGGACATTACATATATGTACTACTGAAATAAGAAGGAAAAAGAAAATGGACATAGTAAAAATGAATCATCAGAATGAGTATTTTCATAGGGTTTGGTTATCATTCCTGATAATTAGTACCACTGACTGCAAAACTAGCAAAACTGAAGTCTTGATGTCTAGAAAAGGTTTGAAGTGTGCTGGCTTAGGCAAGGGCACAAGCACAGGAAACAGAAGACAATATGATGGGCATACATTCATGGTATGGCCTGGGGAGGACATGGGATACTACTCTTAAGTAGCCATATATCCCCTGCTACTCCTAGTAGTACCAGGATCAGAAAGTCTTAATCAGCAGTGCTCTCACAACTTCCTTTCTCTTACCCATCCTAGCCTTTATCTCTTTTCCCTCACAGTAGGCCCTGCCCTTTACGTCCCTCATCTTCCTTACCCTCTCCCAGGAGTATGGAAAGGAAGGAGTGAGATCAAGGCAAATGCTGTGGGAAATGGTAGGGGACACGAAGTCCCATACTCCAGAGGAATGAGGGAAAAAGAATAGGAGCCTGAGACTCTTGTGTGGCCACCCCCTGAAAACCTCCTTGCCTAATTCTACCCCATCATCTACAGTTCTTCTAAAATCCCAATATAAACTACTTCAGTATGATGCTTGGGCCAGTTTTGTCACTCAGATATGAGGCTGGCCTCCAATTCCCAAAGGGAAAGGGTGAATTAAAAGACTGGCTTGATGGTGGCTCTTCTCTGTTATTTCTCCAGCTCCCTTTTTTAATAGCATTTTCCTCCCTCCTCCCCATAATAATCTGTCTGGGTGAAAAAAAATATGTTAACCTACCAGTCTGGGAGGACAAAAGACTGTAGTGGGTCTGGCTGAGCTGGTTTTCCACAGTGGGCATCTGGCACTCAGCCAAGGTTAACCCACCACAAACACCAAGAGAAAAACAGATACACTGAAACTTTCACAGGAGAGTAAAACTGATGGGAGATGTGGTAGCAGGTGGGGGCAAAGTTTGATAACTGACATAGGATGATGATAAATACCCAAATTTTTAGTGGCCTTTCAGTTCTGTGTCTGAGATCAATCATGTGTTGGGGGCAAAACAAGCAAACAAACCCCAGAGAAAAGAGACACACACAACAACACAAGGATTATTTTAACAGGAGATATAACCAAATTTGCTTACATTATAGATGTTCCTCAGCCAATGTATATTACTGGCCTTAGTGAAAGACTGGAATTCAATGAACTAATTTATAGATGAGATTATGTTGGCTGATTTAACATTAACTTTAAACCCTAAAATCTATGACTCAGTCAATTTTACATATCCTCCATCCAAAACTAAAATACACATTGCTTTTTTGTTGTAGTTTACCAGAGAATAGAAGCATAAGTTCAATAGCTTTGTGATTTATCTGTCCTTAAAGAAAGAGTTTTGCTGCAGAAAATATTACAGAATTTCTGCCTGAAATTATCCCCTCAGGCCACCACTAATGTAAACCTAATAGATAAATTGCTCGCTTTTTAGGATGCACCACAAGAGAAAGAAATAAACAGTTACTGACAATTTTAGTAATATTAATAAAGCTTTTTTTTGTGGGGGGCGAGGGGGAATCCTTTCAACATGGTTTTAACTGTTCAATTTTAAAGTAACAATAGGGCAAGCAAAAAAAAGTAGATTTCATTACCAGAGAAAAAAAGAATTATAAAAAATACTAAATTACAGAAAAGACAATCCCAGTGGCATATTGATTTCCACAGGGGTTTATACTTCATTTGATGTGCAGATAATTACCAAGGTAGTGCAGATGTTTTTCAGAAGCCTTTGATTCCCATCATTTTACATTAGCTGCCTTTATCTATCTATTGTAGAGTATCACAGATCAGAATTATTATTATTGTTATTACAGTGCTGCTAAGCAGTACTATAAACCTTTGAATGACCTTGGAGACTCTACAGCTTGTCCACTCATCACTGAAGTGGCTCATTCCATCAAGGACTGAGAAGATGCTTGGAGCTATTTTGGTACCAGATATGTCTCTAGGGCTGAGGATTTCTATAGTGAAATAGAAGCACTTGAATACTCTGTGTGGGAAGTAGACCACACAAAAGCCTCATGTACAACTTAAGCTCTCCAATGATGATTAAAGGGGCTTGAAGGCAAGAGTAAATAGAGCTGTGTGCAGGCTTTTTGCACCTGCATGAACATTAGTCTAATTGCTTAGGCTTATTTACTTTTCCTCTCACAGCCAGAATGTAGAGATAAGCTTCCACTGCAAATCAGCTTGAATAAAGCAGTCTGCACCAACAGCAGAAGGAACCAAACCCATGAATGTGTTCATTTTACTTTGCAGGCATGAACAGTCCATTATTACAGGCAATTATTCCTACTTCTTCTCCAACCAAACGCTAAGCAAAACATGAAAATTAAAGCCTTCAAGTTGGCAGTGCACATACTTAATCAGAATAGGATACCAAGCAGATGACTGGTGGATCTAGAAGCAATGTCATAGCCTTTGCGTTCCAAGCTGTCTTCAACAGCTAAAGACAAAACTTCACCAAAATTTTAAAAAACAGAATGGGAGGAGGAGGGGACAACACAGCCATAACATGACATGGACAGTCATGACACAGCAATATATCTAAACAAACTGGCTAACTCTAGATTCATATCTTCATAATCACTATTTCTAATTGCCTGCACCAGAAATGCATGATGTGGAAGTCACAGTATGTCCCTTGTAGCACTTACTGACAACCAGAATAAAGGCATTGAGGTTGGTATTATTGTAAACTTGCTTTACCTTAAATATATGTTCCACATAGAAAAGGTGCATCATCCATGAGGCATTAAATTCAAATTATGGTATAACTGATAATGCTGGTTATAAATTAGTATTTTTCTCTTGTTAAGAGATGTTAAATGGCAGGAAATGAAATGTAGGTATAAGTGGTCTATTTTGTCAATGAAGAAAAATGAGGAGCAGATCTGATCTCAAGCCCGTGCCTGTTTAAAGAAGACCTGTAAAAAGCAGATGACCAGTGTGATAAGAGCATTCCGTGACAGCAGTGAGCTACTCAGGGCCATGGGAGTAAAAGATTTCAACAATCTGCAGTTGGATTTCAGAGCAGTGACTGACAGCATGTCAGAAGACCGGCTCTAACCTCACACATGCCCTGAGAGTTTCAGAACAAGCTATTAACTCTCAGGACTTTGAGTTATAATAGATTCTTCTGCTAAAACACCAGCTTAAAACTTTTCTGTGTATTGTAATAGAATCATAAAATAGTTTGGGTTGTAAAGGACCTTTAAATGTTATCTAGTCCAACCCCGCTGCAACAAACAGGGGCATCTTCAAGTAGATCAGCTTGCTCAGAGCCCCATCCAACCTGACTTTGAAAGTTTCCAGGGATGGAACATCTACCACCTCTCTGGGCAACCTGTGACAGTGTTTCACCACCCTCATTGTAAAAGGTCTCTTTCTTACATCTCTTCTCTATCTCTCCTCTTCGTTTAATACTGTTACCCCTTGTCCTATCATAACAGGCCCTGCTAGAAAGTCTGCCCCTATCTTTCTTATAAGCCCCCTTTATGTACTGAAAGGCTGAAACAATTTCTCCTCAGACCCATCTCTTCACCTGTAGTGGGTCTGACTGAGCTGGTTTTCCACATAGCAGCAGTGTTTTGTGCTGGGAGCTAGAAGGGTGTCAATAATATACCCGTGTTGTGACTATTGCTGAGCAGCACTGGCACGGCTTTTCACAACATTCCCCTTCCAGTGGGGTGGGGTGGGCAAGATCTTGGGAGGGGACACAACCAGGACAGCTGACCCGAATGGACCAAAGGGATAATCCATACCATATGACATCAGCTCAGCTATAAAGCTAGGGAAAAGGAGGAGGAGCGGGGGGGCCGTTCCATTGTCCTCCAGGGCAACCACTATTTGTCTTGGAGCCCTGCTTCCCAGGGAGTGGCCAAACATCGCCTACTGATGGGAAGTTGAGAATAAATCTCTTTTTTCCTTTGCTTCCACGCACGGGTTTGCTTGGCTTTTGCTTCTACTGTTATTAAACTGGGTTTTTCTCTCATCTTATTTTCCTCCCCTTTCTTTTTGCTCTGCTGAGGAGGGACAGGAAAAAAAAAAAGGAGGGGTGATAGAACAGCTTGGTGGGCACCTGGCGTTCAGCCAAGGTTAACCCACCACATCGCCACACTGAACAACCCCAACTCTCTCAGTCTTTCCTCATAGCATAGATGTTCCAGCCCTCTGATCATTTTTGTGGCCCTCCTCTGGACCTGGTCCAACAGGTCCGTGTCTTTCCTGTGCTGAGGACTCCAGAGCTGCACACCTGTAGTCTGGAGAGGTCTCATCAGAGCAGCGCAGAGGGGCAGAATCACCTCCCTGAACCTGCTGGCCATGCTTCTTTTGATACAACCCAGGACAAAATTGACTTTCTGGGCTGTGAACACACATTGTTGGTTCATGTCCAGCTTTTCATCCACCAGTACCCCCCAAGAAGAACAGAATAGGAACATCATTATATCGTAGTAGAAGTCAATGGCACATCCATAAACTGACCATTGTATGCACCTTAAGTTTCCCCGTCTCAAAAAAGGCATAGCAGAAATAGAAAAAAATACAACAAAGAGCAACAGGATGAGAAAAGTTTGGACTGTGTTCCTTGCAAAGTGCAAATACACAGATGAGACTCTTCAGCTTGTAGGAGAAATGGTATAGAGAGAAGGAAACCAGAAAAGACATCTGAGAAGCTATGAGAAAGCCAGGAAGAAGTAAACAGGAATGATTTCTCATCACAGCAAATAAAAGAACCAGAAGGCATCAAATAACAGGAGACAGTGGTAGATTCAAAACAAAAAAGAGATGGCATTTGTCCACATAACACCTAAAGATCTTCCTGCCACAGGATATTATGGATGCTAAAATCATATCTCGATTAAGAAAGTGATAAGCAGATACTACTTTGGTATAGTATCACCTAAATTTAGGAAATCCTTAAATTGCAAATTACCAGAGTAAAAAGTTTTAACTTTATTTCAGTGAAAAATTACCCAGTTTGATGCTTGATCTCCAAAATGATGATGTTGGATTTTTTTTTTTCAGATGGTGTCAGTTTTTTAAGGGCAAACTTCAGCTTTTTCATTTAGAAAGTAATTCAGTGTTCAGTAAGAAAGGTGTTCACTTTGTACTGCAAACTCAAATGAACACTCTGTGTCAGAAATGGCACCAAAGTGTCTCAGGGAGTTGTCATTTGGGTCCTTGTCTCACTGACTTCTCTGCACCATCTGTCCTGAATGAACAACAGTTCCCACGAGTTATAGCAGTGATTCAGAGCAAAAATAGACTACAGAATACATCAGCAGCCCAGGGATCCCACTTCACAAAGCAGAAGCATGCAGCAGCTATCTACACTGCCGTTCTCTGGAGGGAACACTTCTGAAATGATATTTTTGGCCAAAAACAGGGAGTTCATCTCTCTCCCTCATCCTTCATTTTTGCAGCACAAGTCCTGGATCTGTGGGAGGCTAAAGGATTTGTCAGTGCTGATAGGTTTTTCTTTTAAAATGTTAGATGCAGAGATTGGGTGAAAATTAGTGGTGGTCTTAGGAAGAGTTAGGAGTGTATCTAGTAAGGTTTCTCCACAGTGACTGAGAGTTGTACCACCTAAGCTTTTTAGAGCATCAGTTGTGTTTCAAGGAAGCTTTAATCCTATTACACCTTGCTGTTTTAATGCAACATGAAGTCAAAGTCAACAGATTTGAATCTGGAAACACCTAACATCTTAACATGCTGAGCCAAATATTTCTGTTTAAGGTACTATTCTGCCCCTACCATCCAGTTTTAAATATGGCAGTCGCTGTTTCCAAACACTGCCCTTCCACTTTGCTTTATTAGTTAGCATTTGGGTGCTAAGTAGTAAATAGAATTGAGTCCACTGGGGTTTGTAACACTCTGCAGTTTAGAGCAGAAGTAGCTGAAGCAATGTTCTTTAATAATGGCATAAGTCCTTGTATGAGCAATAAAATCTGCCACTTTCTTTATGAGGCAAGCTAAATGCTATTAAAATGATGAATGAACTAGTTTCATTTTATTTGTTCAGCCTTTACCAGTGCTATTCCACAACCCAAGTTAAATCACCAGCTTGTATGCTACATAAGTTCCTATGCGCTTGAAATGCACAGACACCTGCAAAAAAGGCTTTCAGAATGGCAGTAAAGTTTTCTTTTCTTTTCCAGTGAGCAAAAGAGTTAAAGAATTTAAATGGAGTTGAAATACAGAGTCAAGATTGATCTCCATGTTCTGAGGCAACTCTTAAGAGAATTTTCCAGGTAGTTTAAGAGACCATTCTGCTTTGCAGCCCAGTACTGCTGGTTTTCCATGGGAAGTTGAACCTCAGACTGATCAATCCCTCTGGACTGCAGTACAGAACAATAATGTTCAGATCAAAAGCATCTTAATTAAATAACCTAATTAAAAGGCACATAGAACCGGGGTTGCAGCAGATTTCTTTTCTCCTATGAAGATGAAAAAATGTCCAAATATACCTTATTTTTAAAATTAACAATAAACATTTGCTTCCAGTAACATGTATATAGCCTATTAATTAGTTCCTACAAGGATAGCTGAAAACCCATGTCTCATTTAACATATTTCAAGGAGCTAAACCTTCAGCCAAACATCCCAAGATATAAACTGTGAAAGGAATCAAACACATCTCACTGAAGTTTGGCTGGGTGATCAAATATGGATCTCCAAGGTGCTAGTGCAAAAGCCAGTGAAGAGGAGGAGGGAAAGGAGCGAGAAGAGGAGAAAAGGAAACAGCACACAAAAGAGCACACCAGAACAGTTAAACTGTCAATCAACCAAAGTCTATCATCCATAGTTTATTTCAAATGAGCACTTGAAACCCAGTGGTCAGCATATGCTCTGTGCCACCAGTCTGCTTCAGGCCTTACCTCTACAGGAGGATTTTTAGTTCAAGTCTTGAGTTTTAAAGATCCTCTGCTCAGTGTCTGTTGTAGTAGAACAGACACAAATGCCTGAGGCCTAACTGGGTACCATAGCATAAAAAAATAAAATAGATGCAGTTATTTGCTGCAGGTAGCATTATAAACCTAATAACTAAACCCGTAAATTTTCTGAATTCTTTTGCTGTTACGCACCTTGTAATTTTCAAAGCAATTAGTTTAATCTGGTTGAAAGTCATCTGGTTAATTAACTGAGATCTGGGTAAAAAAAACCAACATATTTTTCCTTTCATTCCCCCACTACCAAGCTAAAAGGCATAACTTTGTCTGAGCTGTATTTGTAAACTTAAGAGGAAGATCTGAGAAATTGTTCTTCCCATACAAGTGAACTGTAATTGTCATGGCATTACATGTTCAAGTTCACTGATTGGCATGAAAAAAGCTACAGTCACAGAAGTGTAACAGAACACAAATTTAGTTCTTTTCTTCCTTATTTGTTACTATTTTTTATCAGACTATCTATTGAAGGCTGTTTCAACACAAAGCACAGAGTGCAATTAAAGAAGATTGCTTAGTCACTGCAACAGCACCCTGAGATCTGTGCAAGGAAAAGGTCCACCCAGTTGTAAATGGAATATCCACACCGAGGAAAAGTGTTTTGAGAAGCTCAACTAGTACTAACATGCAAAAATAGTGAAATGGTTGCATTAAAGACTGAAATTCATGCTGAGAAAAGTGCTCTGTTGAGATATACATTAGAGTCAGAGATGTATGTGCAGCTCTGACTTTGGATTTTACAGCAGAGTCGAGAGAAATTAAGAAGAACATTTTTATGGACTGACAGAATTCAGATTAATTAAAACTGTTTAACTGGACTAAACAATTCAAGAACTTGGAATGTGGAGAAGTCTTGAAAGTTCTTGAAATCAAAGATGCAAGATTATGCACTGCAAATTAGGGGGGGAATAGTATAGAGCAGTTATGGGATTAACTCAAGGTAGTATTTTGAATAAACAGAGCATCTGAAGGGCTTGGAAGGAGAAAGGTGTATATCATAAAACACAGAAGCAAAGTTTAAATTGCCAAAGCTCAAGATGAGCTAGACTTCATAAGGGAAGGTAAAACATACAGCAAAAGGAACTTTACGTGTGTAAATAGTACGACAAAAACAAATAGAAGTTATCTAAAAGGAGAGTGGAGAAACTGGTGTTCAGGGTAGCCCAAAAAGAAGAGAAGCAGACACTTGTGTGGAACAAAGCATAAAGAATTACTCAAACACATGAAGATACAAAACAGCTGAATCACTGACATTCTAGGGAACTAAGGATGCAATTTTGTGTCAGAGAAAGCTAGTACAGGGCCTTTCTACAATCAGCGATCACTTGTCCTACATCAGTTTCAGCAGTTGTGTTGTCGTGGTGGGAACTGGAATGCAAACAAGCGAATGGATGCCCCTGAGTCATAGGAACAAGATTAAACTCTGCAGCACATAACGTGAGGTGCATGCTGCACATCTTTGGCCAGACTTTGGCATACCAAACCAAGAAACCCAATTTAGGAACGTGAAATTCCTATGTTTCTTCTATAGTCAGCAAGGAACAATGGGCACTTCCAGCATTAGTGAGGACATGAATCAGTCTCCTGGAGCAACTGGCTATTACTGAACTGATTGCATGAGCAGCAAGGGTCCTGCGCTTCAACATTTTCTCAGATATGTAGCAACCCATAGGCAGGGTACTGTGCTCTTGAACTAATGAAAAAGATCTGTTATAAATTAGGGATCACCCACTGGAGGTGCCAGAAAGAAAATTCTGGCTTGATTAGTCAATCATATCTAGAAAAGTAATTTTGTTTCAGATGTCCCTTGTGAGGCATTTTTAGAGAACAAGGCCACGATGAGGCCATCTGGAATACAACATGCAGTCCCGGATGGGGGACTGCAGATGCAAGGAAGATTAATTCAGTCTGTAACAGGACTACAATAATCAAGGAAATGAAGAATTTATCTTCTGAAATGAGATTAAAAGATGCTGGTTTGTTTACCCTAAGAGAATAAAGGTTGTGGGAATTCTAACTGCTTTCTCTAAACTCATCAGTCTAAGTTTCTATAAACTTAGAGGCTAAGAGCTGTTTAAACTAAAAGACATTGCTCCCACAACAACAAATGGATAGACAGTAGCCGTTAATAAATTTATCCTGAATATTAGACAAAGGGTACAAATCCCCAAAGGACTAGAACTGTTTTTAGGGGCAGCTCCATGACTTGGTTACATTGATGCTGAAGTGTGATGAGTTTACGGTTAGGATTTACAGCACAGCTGCCTGCAATAGAATCATAGAATCTTAGGGGTTGGAAGGGACCTCTAGAGACCATTGAGTCCAATCCCCCTGCCAAAGCAGGATCACCTAGCGCAGGCCACACACGAACGCATGCAGGCAGGTTTTGGAAGTCTCCAGAGAAGGATGCTCCACAACCTCTCTGGACAGCCTGTTCCAATGCTCCGTCACCCTCACAGTAAAGAATTTCTCCTCATGTTAAGGTGAAACTTCCTATGTAGTAGCTTATACCCGTCTTCCTTGTCCTATTACTGGGCACCACGGAAAAGAGATTGGCCCCTTCTACTTGACACTCACCCCCTCAATAGCAAGGACTGGGACTCTAACTCAAGGCGTCCTTTCTTGAGGCACCTTTGGCCTCAAGTATTTCTCTTTGTGAACTAAGCATTTTCTTAACACTGCTCTGTATTCAATGTATTTATATGTGCAGTGTCAGATTTTTGAAGACTTTCATGCTTCACTGAGACAAAGGCCAAATTTTCAGAAATATTCTGCAATCATAGGGCTATTGGGTCCACCTACCTGAGTGTGTTGACTCTTCAGCAGATGTTGAATTTTCTTCTTATCATACAGTCTTTCAAGGACCATGTTCTGTGCCAGAAATAAAAATAAAGGCCTACTGATGGCTTACAATGAAAATAATTTCAGCCAGAGAAATGAGATCCTTGTTTCCTTGATATTTCACAGAAGTCAGGGGGTTAGTTGAAAGCTAGCTGGCTGCAGGCTGAGTCTGGCTAAGGCAAAAGTGACACAGGCCGATTGCTTGCAAAGAGGAGGTAGTGGAAAGAGAGAAAGCAAAGCAATATCAAAGGCTAAGAGGAGATACTGTGAGTTACCAACATACTCAGTTTTGACACAAAATTCATATATCCAGACAAAGACATAGAAACGGTGCCTAAAACAGAACATAAAGGTAATTTCTTCTTTTCTGAATATCATAATGTAACCACTTTTTTAGGTAAGCATCAGCATCTCCATGACATCATCTCTCATGCGAGAATCTCTCTCTTTGAGCATTGTTTGTAGAAAATGTGTATGTCTTAGGTGACATATTAGAAACCTGCTGGATTCTCCACCAGCTGAAAATGGTCTGAGAATTGTGTGTCTTTGGCAAGAGTCATCTTTTGAGGAATGAATCCAAAGGGATGATGCATATGTAACAGGATGAATCCTAAAGGGTTCTCTTAACAAATGAAACCAGGCTCCTTCATACACGAATATAGGATTTGGCTCAAGCATGTTTAGGTGGTTGAGGCCTATAATGATCCCCACTGATGCTGGGCTCTCTTCTTCTCTCTGCATGGTATTTTGCTCTTGACAGGGCCCTGGTCCATGAATAAGGCTCCCAGGCACTACTGCAATACTAGAGAATGCAATAACACCTCAACAGTAAATGTCTCTTCATTTTGCTTCTATATGTCATAACACCATACGGCATCTGCATTTTTTGTTCCAACATTAGCGTCATAATTGACATTATTTTTAATTTTTTCTAAAGGGCAAAATACACTTTACTTCTTCCGATCTTAGCAGGCATTTGAGAAGGTAGGAGCACTAAGTAGCTCCTCAGCACTCTCCAACCATTCATTTTCCAGATTTAATCACTAAAGTTCCTTTGTGCTCTACCTGAGGCAGCAGGAGCATATTCACTACTTGTTAACCTTCGGGGGGTTTTCAGCTAGAAATGCCAGAATAGCAGGGCTTTCAGGGTCCTGCGCAGGTTAATATACAGAGTAACCTAGAGTAGCTTTGGAAATGGGTCTTGATAGTAAATATCATCAAGAAGTACTGTTGTGTGTAGCTGAGGGCACGAAAATTGAGCACATTTTCTATTCTGACTTGGTTTTCAGTTCTGACTTATCCAGCAGTTCTTCCCCGTAATCAGGAGGTGGCAGCCTCTGCAATCACTATAGAGACAGCCAGCCATATTTTCTTCCCCACTTTAAGGAGAGTTGAAAAATGCCTTTTAAAATGGGTTTTGGAAGAGAAGATAAATTACCACCAGTGTTATGAAAAGGTTCAGTCTGAAGGGATTTTACTCACACACACACATTTCACACTTTAATTTGGAATTTCCTGTCCATCCTTACAAGTGGCATGACAATAAAATGGTGCTCTCATCAACTCTGTTTTGACACCACAATAATTCCCAATGGTATTATTGGATTTTAATCCTCTTTAAAAAAAAATTTGTGCATCTCATTCATGTTATGAGCACAAAGTAATGCTTTTCAGTTTTAAGCCTGGAAAACAAATTATCTTTTACAGCTCTGTTTTGTACGTTGCACTTTGAAATACAGAAGAGGGTTTTTATAGTGATAATTTGAAGAAAATCTTTTTAGCAACACTTGGGTAATGGAAAACTAACCTTTGAGGAAATCCCTTAATATTTTTTAAATGTTCAGACCAATTTACTTAAGCAACATTACAACAAAAACAAAAGAAATACACATGTCATTCAGGTGGTATGAGATGTGTGGTTTCTGGTCAGTGACTTTTCCATTGAGGCTTAAAAAGAAGCCATAATTCAAGCTTTTTTTCTGTATCTGCATCACAAGAATATTAAAATGCCAACTTGAGTCCGGGTCTAGGGCTCTGTCTTGGCAGATGGTTTAATCACTTGCAAGCTGCTGTTTCTACCTGTTTCTTCCTATTCACAGAACACTTGAGCATCTTAACCTGTTCTGAGGCTGCTCCACATCTTCCAGACAGTCTCCTAGCATAAACCATAGATGTTCTTGAAACGTTTTTCTTAGACTAGAAATGCAAATATGTTTCCAGCTTTCATTCTCCAAAATTAGAAAGGAGTCACCCTCCACTTTACAATATATTTAAAATACTACTGGAGACAGACACAAACCTAGATTAAGATGAATGCATACTGCAGAAGTCCATTAGTAGGACAGTTTCTGATGATTGCTGTTAGAATTAGGGATTTGTAAAAACATGTCAGTGAGAAAGGGTGGTATAGGCAGCAGTTACATAGCAGCAGACTGATATCATAGGACTCTTTAAATAATGCATAGAGAAGCTGAGTCACCTGTAGCACAAACATTTTAGGCTGCTGCATAATTCAGGAGCTTTTGTTCCTACAAAGAATACATCAAGGATTTTAATTCTAACCTTCTAACAGGCACATGGTCACTTGAGAGTGAAAAATAGTGACAACTAACATGTGGTACTGTTTAAAGATCTCACCTTTTTACTTTCATTTTTCATTTCCATTTTTCTTACAATCCTCACACTCCTATTCACCCTCATGTCAATGACCTAAATCTAGGTCCCATTCAACGGCAGTCTTTCTTTTCACTAAGGCTTATGTGGGGTGGCCCCTGCTGAGGCTTTCCCAGGGTAGACTGGACAAACTCCTATGGCCACTCAGGGCAGCCCACCACAGCTCAAAGCTTTCACAAAATGCCAAACGCAGGGATTAGACAGGCTGCTCTGGTAATGACCTTCAGCTACATGGAGCAGTGAGACACCTCTAGGGTGGTTTACTGCACCAGGACATGCAGGGGACAAGAATGGACTCAGCCTTCTTCAACCAGGCAACAAGCATCTCATGAAACATTAGCCAGCTTTCTGCAGCATCTTCAAGCAGTTACTCACCAATAGGAAAAAAAAAAAAAATTCTTCAAACACAAGAATTTCTGACGGAAATGTTTATGGCATGAGCTAGATGGATCAGATGAGTTGATCACAGTGGTCTTCTAGCTGGCATAGAAAACCCATTAAAAAAACATGTTGTTTTGACTGGGTTGGCTAAATTATTTATGAATGCCTGGGTTTTCACACAAGACAGATCTGGAGAACTTAAAATCTGACAAGGCACCACATGTCAGCTCTTAAGTTGAATTTTTGTTAGCTATCAAGTAGCAATTAGGACATTGCTTAGAATCAACATCCTGTATCTAATCTGCTGGAAAATATCGACTTTGAAATCATGCCAGAGTGGTAGGAAGTGTTTCTGTACCTTCCAATAGTGCCTAGATTTATCACCACAAGCAGTTAGCAGAGGCTGTGATGAGGTTTAAAAGGTATAGATCTCCCACTGCCTGCAATGAAAGTGATTTTTTCCTCCTAGTTACCTATATTAAATTATACTTTAACCTATTTAATAATATCCATATTAAGTTACTTTTTCCTACAGCTATAACAGGCAAATTGAGAGGGAACCAAGCTGTAGTTTTACTGATGGCTTTAAGCCATTTACTGGACCTAGTTTCTGGAGCATACCAAGACTTTTCCCTACCACAGCAGGTTACGGAAGGGAATATTTTATAGTTTTCATTCAGAATGTACTTGACCTCCTTATCTCTAAGAACAACTCCTATAACTTCTGCTGAAACTTGAGGCTAACACAGAGGCATCCAATATTACTTTCTATCTTTCAGGTTGCCTGAAGGTTAGCCTTTTATGTAAAATATACTCATGCACAGGGACAATATTAATTCTCCTACTTTTGGAGTAGCAGAATGGAAAGGATGTTTGTTAAGATTCAAAGATAGAGCTGAAAACTGGGATAAAAGAACCCTGCTAACAGAGATTTTGTCTAAAGCCTCATCACTGCTCTTCAGTGTCCTTCCACATTAGCGTGTTTCTCTCAATAAACAGACCTCAGTAGCTGAAAAGCAAATTATATCTCTACTCTTAAAGCATTAAAAATTATAACAGGAAGCCTTAGAAAAGGACCAGTAAATTAGATGTTAATTCTGAAGAAAACCAATACATAAAATGTACTATCTTGTGTGGAGGATATATTCAAACAGAGCAATGTGGAAATACAAGTACAACAAAAGTCATAAACCAAAAGTTGAGGACTAAAAGGTTGAGGACATAGACCAGAAGTTAGACTAATTAGATGAAAAGTTTCTCTGAATTTGAAACTATGTTCCTAGAAATACTTTTGAACAAGAGTGATGATGGAGGGTGGAAGGAATCAGAAGGCAAGCAACAGGAGGAGAAGGAGATGGACTTTATTCTAGAGTGGTGCCTTTGGGTATGGCCTCCAAACTTTAACTTTGTGGTGGTATTCTCTGACAAATATTTCCCATTCCTTCCCAAACTTTATGATTGAAAAGAGTCTCCCCTTAAGTTTCTTCCTAAGATCAAAGCCATAAGCATCTACCAGCACTGCTCTGAAGCATGTCTATTCTTTTTCCTTCCTTTTCTGACATGTTCAAGGACCTAACATCCTGCCCGATACTCACATTTCCCATAAGCCAATAAAGTCTTACTTTTCACAGTGAAAGATAATTTGGTTATGGCATCTAAATAACATTTTCTAAATGCCAGATAATAGTTTACCTCCCAGGCTCCCAGGGATTTTCTATTCCCTTGGCAGGAACGAAGTAGCTGTCAAATGATTTCAACATCCATGGTTGAAGTATCATCCCTTAAAGAAGGAAAAAAACAAATTACCTAAAGTGTAATTAAAAATAATTCATTTAAAAATTGTGTTTATCAGGAAGTTTTGTCTTTTAGTTTGCTTTAGGGTTTTGTTCTTTCTCTTTCCCAGGGAGCTGTGTCTGAAAGTAAATTAATTAGTCATAAGCAGTAATTAACTTTCAGATCAATGTCACTTGACAAACACCACGGTTAAAAAAAGGAATCAAGTGCATTAAGGTTAGACTGAAAAGCTCATTACAGGCAGAGTTACCATCTCTAATGCTTTGCAGGAGATTTTTTAAAAATCACTCAGTGTAGCATCCTGATACATACACTAAACACTTCTACTCTTGGAGTACCTCAAAACTCAGGGACAATAGTACTGGACAAAGTCCCCTCATCTTGTCTCTGTAGCCCTGTGTTGCTCAAATGTGAAGCAGCTCCCTTCTGATTGTACTATAACTACCATGTGCTTCTTACACGAGCTTTACAAAACCACTGTTTTAGTCTGACTGTGCTGCAAAATGTCTCCTTCTGCTCTAACTGGGGCATTTCATGCCACCTTGAGTCCTTGCCTTGCCACATGGGCCAGAAACCAGATAAACATCCTTTCCCTTTCACTCAGCTGCTCTCAGCACGAGGCAGAGCTCTTGTGCAACACAGTGCTTTAAGCCAGAACATTTTTTTTTAATACTGGTAACAATCCCACTTCCAAATCCAATGGAAGCTACAGACAATGTTGAGCAACATGTCCTAGGGAGCACACAAAAATATTTTTAAAAAAACAGCAGCCTACATAAGCTGCCACCTAAGAGTTTTAAAAGAACTGGATGAGCAGATTTCCAGCTTCCTACTCCAAGTTGAATTAAAAATACATACTAATGTGTTAAGTTGATGTTTATTTTCAATGAGTCTTTGAATGTTGGGCTAATTCTGAGAGGTTAAAAAAATGCTCATTGGTACCAACATCTAAGAGGCCAAGTGTAGAACGGGGTACATATAGGTTATAGGAAACACAAAGTGATTGTTTCTGATGTTCAGCTACTAGAAAACTCAATCACAGGAGTATAAATTCTTGTGAAAATTTGTTTATTTAAACCACATTGTATAGTAAGATATGACAAGTACCACTTCATAGGATTGTGATCACAAAACTACTGTGATACAGTATCAGAAGTATACAGTATCACAGGCTGGAGCGATGGGCTGAGGCCAATTGGATGAGGTTTAACCAAGCCAAGTGCCGGATCAACAACCCCCAGCAACACTACAGGCCTGGGGAGGAGTGGCTGGAAAGCTGCCTGGTGGGAAAGGACCTGGGGGTGCTGGTGGACAGCCAGCTGAACATGAGCCAGCAGTGTGCCCAGGTGGCCAAAAAGGCCAACAGCATCCTGGCCTGTATCAGAAGTGATGTGACCAGTAGGAGTAGGGAGGTGATTGTACCCCTGTACTCGGCACTTGTGAGACCGCACCTTGAGTACTGTGTCCAGTTTTGGGTGCCACAGTACAAGAAGGACATTGAGGTGCTGGAGTGGGTGCAGAGAAGGGCAATGAAGCTGGTGAAGGATCTGGAAAATATGTCCTATGAGGAGCACCTGAGGGAACTGGGATGGTTTAGTCTAGAGAAGAGGAGGCTGAGGGGAGACTTCATTGCTCTCTACAACTACCTAAAAGGAGGTTGGACTGAGGGTGGTGCTGGTCTCTTCTCCCAAGTAACTAACAGCAAGAACAAGAGGTAATGGCCTCAAGTTGCGTCAGGAGAGGTTTAAATTGGATATCAGGAAGAAGTTCTTCACTGACAGAGTGGTTAGCCGTTGGAACAGTCTGGCCATGGAAGTGGTGGAGTCACCATCCCTAGAGGAGTTCAAAAAACAAGTAGATGTGGTGCTTCGGGACATGGTCTAGGGGTCACGGAGGCATTGAGATGAAAGTCGGACGAGATGATCTTGAAGGTCTTTTCCAACCTAAATGATACTATGATTCTAAAAACAGTTAGAAGATGGGCTGCAAAGTTACTAAAAGCCACCTCAGAAAGTAGCAGGCACTGGGATATTTCCAGTATAAAAGAGTCTCTTCAGAGGGCTGGATCAGGTACAGTTCTCAGCATTAATTAATATCTTCAACAGTGTTCTAATACTAAACATAAAATTACTGCTGATATTAAAGGTTAAAAACATTGTTAAATGGTGATAAGAAAAACATTCAGAATGACCATGTCTTTCATAACCTGTATCCAGTCAAAACATGTTTTCCCAGAGACATCTAGAAGCATAGAATCCATGATGGGGCTTTGCAAACCATATCAAAACAAATGGGAAGGGGGAAGCGGAAAGTATGGGTCGTACTCCGGAAAGCAGAAATTTGGGAAATGTCATTGACTCTAAAAGTCAGACTGGCTGAACAATTCAACACGAGCTCCCAGCAGCATGCCGTGACAAACACAACAAAAATTGTATTTGTACAACCATGGAAAATGTTAATAGAGTAGAATGATGATTTTGCCACAGTTTCAGACAAAGGAAAATCCGGTTTGAAGACAGTGGCTGAAGTTCTGATATTTACATTTTTTTAAGGGTGTGGAAAATCACTCAAGAAGTATGACAACTGAAAAAATAAGACTGAGAAGTAAAGATGCTTCCTCAGCAAGAGACTCAAGAAGCTCACTTGTTTAGTTTAGCAAAGAAAGACTGACTTGTGTAAGTGTCTTCACCAGGAGAAAATGCTAAATATCAGACAGCGTTTTAATCAGACAAAACAAGAATGATGTCGACACTTAGGATCCAGATGTGTTCAAACGGGGAAAAGTGTTTTCAAGTGCAGAAGTACAGAGTTCCTGTTACGCAGGGAACCAGTATCTTTTCCATTTCTCGAGGTTTTCCCATCAAAACTGGCAACAAGTCATTTCCAATCAACTTACTGAAAGCCTATCTCAGTTAGATTCACATTAGTTGCAAAATACTTTCATGCTGCTCTTCCCTGGAGACAGTTACAGACCCAGAAAAGAGAGCTTCCCATGAATTACAAGACTGATGTCTTGGGAGATATGGTTTCCGTCCTTGCCTCTGCCAAACGTGATTTGTATGCCATAGAGCTAGTCACTTAAAGTAAGCTCCATTCTACCTAGTTTTAGGTATCTAAAAGCTATACATCTATTTAGTATGTAAATGTCTGAAGCATTTTTGTCCTCAGCATCTCTGTCAACCAGCAGAGAGAAGCAGGTGCTGTTGGAGAGCTGTTCCTCTGGCAATCCTCAAAAAAATTCTACACAATGAGGAATGCCATGCTTTGAAGAAATCTCTGTCCTGATTGAAGAAAGGCAGGAAGGTGATTGACTTAGACTTCAGCAATGACACCCTAGGCATATAAATAAGGGAAGATCTGCCTTAGCCTCTGCTGTAGAGGGTATTAATATTTATAAGCTGCTGTGAAAATAATACATTAGAAACAGTATTATTATGAAATAAATGAATAGCTATGATAAATGTTATCAAGAAATCACAGTGTTCACATTTTTGTAAGGCTCTAGAGTGAAAGAAAACAGAATCTTGAGATAGTACAGGACAATATTCAGACCGTGAGCCATTTCTGTGAATGCCATGAAGAATTACTAAGGGGTATTGAGTCCATGTACATTTTCCTTAATGGCCACGGTAGCTTAAAAGACCTCTTCTACAAACAAAGGTCCATTTTAAAGGGTTATTTTTCACCAGCCTGGCTTTCTGCATGGCAAAAAAGTTGTGCCAACACAACTGTTCGTGGGGCCATGAACTGCTGTGTGACAGAAAAGGCCTTTTAAACCAGATTCATGACTGAAGAGAAGTATTTATATAGAATCATAGAATGTTAGGGGTTGGAAGGGACCTCTGGAGATCATCAAGTCCAACCCCCCTGCCAAGCAGGAC
>JAVSBS010002131.1:0-35294 GCA_033124195.1 Coracias cyanogaster
AAAGTCATTTCAAAACGATTGAAAAGGTGTACCTATAACCACAACTATCGTATGATTTTCAGATTCTGTATGAAGCCTCTGCAAAAAGCAAGATTAATCATCATCTACTGTTCCCTCAGAACTGGGTTTATTTTCAGATACCAACAACATAGTCTGGATAGCCTATTTTATAAAAACAGGTCAGCCTAATGGTACATGCAAGAATTCGTATTGTGTAGTTTGCTTTTTTGCATAAGTGTGTTTCAAGTGGCCCTGTTTCTGAAAGTAAAAGAATTTTGGGGTGAAAATTCACAGTATAGCTAGTGATGCTGTTATTTGTCATTGGCACACCTCTAGTTTTATTCTGTTAGAGTAACCTGGTGCAGGCATAAACCTCTGTTTATTGTGCAAGCCATAGGCTTTTGTTCTTCTCAGTTTCATACCCTCAAAAAGGTATTGTGTTCACACAGACCCACCGCCTTCTACACTGGCTTCCTCCATCTTTCAGAAATCTCCTAAGAACCTCTCTTCTAGACTCTTCTATCCTCTACAGATTGCGTGTCTCCCCTATTTCATTCTTGTAAGGACTGAGTGGTGCACTGTTTTCCAAGGTCTGACCCTAAACTCAGCAGGCATAATGCAGGAGGGAATGTTGCCATTACTTTTGAGGCTGAAGGTCTCATTCCTGGTGGCTGTTTCCCTAATCCAGTAATTCAAGAGGCTCACCTCCTGCTTGAAGAGCAATGCACAGCCCTGTCAGCTCACATGCAGACATGCCTCTAAAACTTATGTGTTTGCTGGAACCAAGCCTCTGAAGCACATTTCTGGACTTCTTAACAGAGTTAATAGCTCCCTTAATGCTACAGTGATCCTCAAATGTGCAGTAAGTGAGCCATACCCTGAGCAGCAGTATTTTGATACCCCCATGGAGAAGCTGTGTGAATAGTAGTATATATGCTGGCTACAGCTATAAACAATGCCCTTAACAAGTGGCTCTGCGTGGTTTTGTCCAAATGTCTTGCCATGACCATTTTTATACCTGCAAAAATATCTTAGCCCACAAAGTCACTCCTTTAAAGGACAAGGAAGGTGTCACAGTTATGATAGGGGAAATACCCCAAATCTCTTCATTTCAGTGAAGTTTTTGTTCATGTTTCGCTTCATTTAGAATGGAAATTCAAGGTGAAACTTGCGCAAGGTGGAGGAGGAAAGCATGGGAACCAACCAAAACAAAAAAGTTTATTGAAACATGCAAATAGAGAGGGCCAAAGTCTAGGAGCCTTTTGTTGTCTCACAAGTTTTGCCTGCATTTATCACCACATTATCCACTGTCTACATTATTTACTGTCCTAATATACTGGATCGGAATATGCCTGTTAATTCCTCCTTTAAACCTGCACCTTTCTGATGGGAGTGACCTCCCCATCAACAGTTAGTGAACAGCAATTCTATTTTCTTTAAGGTGTGAGTTGCCACCAAACCACTTATCTTTGCATCACAAATATTTGCCTAACATGCACGCATTTAAATTAGCGGTTCCAACAATTAAAAAAGTTCTTTTAAAAGCTCAGTAGTTTTTCAGAGTTTCTTCTTATTAAAAAAAATTAATTTGTCAATAACCAAACCAGTTATTGAACCTTATTTCATATTTCATTTTGCACTGCAATCAGCAACGATACAGCAGTTGGCCTCATGATGCGGTGTTTCATCCTGTGTTAGACAAAATGTGAAATTCCATTGATGAGGCCTTTCCTCTGCTCCGTCTCCACCAGCTGTGTGAAGAGATATGGGTTTGGCAATATGTAATACTTATTAATGAAAATTCTGTCTGCACATAGTAATTCAAAAAGCCCTTGCTATTTTATGGCTAGGTTATTGGTATTTTTATATCATGAAAATAATTTGGAATACGGGACAGAAGAAAGCAAATAGATCATCAACTCTAATCATTCAGTCGTAGCAGCTTATTTTTTCGATATCCCATTCAGAAAATTCCATAGCATAATAAATACAGTCTGAGCCCCAGAAAGTTCTTCAGCACTTTGCAACAAATTTGAGACCTGTAGCATCTGAACACACCAAGGAAAAACCAGGATCATCATATACCATAGGAGAGGGCAATAGATTTCAAAAGGAGTTAGTAAGTTTCTCAAGCATTCTGCCCAAAACCTTTGAAGACAGCAGTCAACTGCATGTGGAAAACATCCCAAGCAAATAAAAGTGAAAAACCCCTTAAAACTACCTTTGAAAAAACTCGGAAACTAGCTTTATTTTCCAGCTGCTAGACCCTACTTTCCATTGAAGCTTTTCAGTTTCACTGAAAACTTTCTAAATTTTTTCTTCTGTGAGTGCATTCACTTCTCTATGTGTTCATCAATTCTTCATGCAATGTGTCACACATCACATGGAATGTCAGAGATCAGTAGCAGCTACTTATGACAAAAGGGGACAAACAGAAGGAGCGAAGGATCTCATCAAAAGCAAGCAACAATCTGTGCTTTCAAAAGCTTCTTGCAATAGTATACTAAGGTGTATAACTAACATTTATACTATCTTAAACAGCTGTCTGGAATTCCAGCTGTAATAGATGGTTGGTAAAAGAAGACTAAATTAAACATAATACTTAAGCATGTACAGTTTAACTGGAAATGAAGCAATGAAATAGAAATGTATTCCAAGTTACTCATCAGATAAAGGGCATTCTGCAGAAAAGTACTTCCATTAGGACCAAAGACCACATGCTCTATAAGACAGTTTACAGCTGGTGCAGAAAAAACATCATTTCAGTTCACTTCAAGGCTGCTGCATCTTTGGTTCTTTTGTCAGATGACCCATGAGAGAGGCTTTTTGCCCAGGTACTCATGCTGATTGCTGAGATAGGCTGGCTGATCTAGATTATCCATGATTGTTCTGTGCAAGGCAAATGTTCTACATTGACCAAGAACAAGCACTGCTGTTAGCCTTGTACTCCCTCTTTCCACACAAGGGCAAGCTGCCTCTGTAGTGCAAGGGCTATCTACCTATCTAGTACCTAATCATTTCCATATAAAAATACATTCTATGTATTTTATGTGTAATGATTGCATTTACTACTTCTTCAAGAGAATTTTAAAGCTAGTATGTCTGCTGAAATGTAGGATGTGGAAATACTGCTTTTGTTCTGCGAGAATGGTGCTAGTGTATGTTAGCAAGTTTCAAGTTCTATTAGAAAAAGAGGAACTTATCTGTAATAAACATTATGCTGAGTCATATACGCCTTCTAAAAGTAGATTTACAATTGTTTTCTAGCATTCGCATGAGAATTCCATACTTGCAACAGAGATTATGTTAATCAAAGCTGAGGAAATTTTTTTCAGCTTAATTTCCTTTCGTTTGGTACCTTTCAGTTCCCGAGATATTACTGGTCTATGTCATTGTCACAAGCAAATGTTTTTTCATCAGTCTTTGTACTCTGAAATAGAAAAGAAAGAACTCTAAAAGGCCACTTGTGGAATTTATTGTCACTGATGCTTAATATTTAACTGTAGGCAAATAGTACCAAATACGTGACGATCTGAAACAATGCACAGGGGGAAATATAGCCATATTCTTTTTCTGCTTTTAATTTTGCTTCTAAAACAAAAGGCCTGATGTCTCTCTTTCCTTATCAGTACATAAATGGATTATTTTTGCACTTCTCATATAAAGATCTTCATGTCATATTTGTGTCAGAAGACCATGGACAGCTAGAAAATGAATGAAACTGAAATAAGGGGAGCAGACGTGCCAAAGCTCTGGCTTCTAAGCCACAGGCACATCTCAAGCTCTGACTGCATCCCATAACTAGCTGCAGTCTGTACAAAGACAGCAGCCATTCAGTCATCCTTATTACTTATGTGTTGCTGCTGAGGCTGGCATTGCTTGGAAATTTATTTACAAGCTCAGCCTAGACTCTTTCCCAAGTGGAGCACTAGCAATATCTTTGTCATCTCTGGCCTCTAAATGTTCCCAGAGATTCCCCTTCCCACAGATTTCTGAAGTACGTTGTATGTGTTTTGTACCTGTAATTGACCTGAGATTTTTGTTATTTTGGTAATTTTTAAAATAGAGATGAACCCTGAGAATCTGAGAATTGAGGGGAAGGAATTTCTTGCTAGTGACATTTTTGTTAATGCTGTTTTATAGGAGTACCTCTATCTGAGTCAAAAATCTTCAAAACATTTTTGAAAAAAATTATCATTGCTGTTAATGCAGCAGAATCCAGAAATTCCTTTAGAAGTCTATTTTTTTTTTTTTTTAAGGAATCATAGAATCACAGAATGCTTTGGGTAAGAAGACTCCTTTAAAGGGCATCTAGTCCAGCCTCCCTGCAGTGAGAAGGGACAGCTTCACCTAGATCAGATTGCTCAGAGCCCCGTCCAACCTGACTTGAAATGTTTCCAGGGATGGGGCATCTACCACCTCTCTGGACAATCTATGCCTGTGTTTCACCACCCTCACTGTAAAAAATTTCTTCATTCTATCTAGTCTAAATCTAACCTCTTTTAGTTTAAAACGATTACCCCCTGTGCTGCCAAAACAGTCCTTACTGAAAAGCCTGTCCCCATCTTTGTTATAGGGCCCTTTAAAGTACTGAAAGGCTGCAATAAGGTCTCCCTGGAGCCTTCCCTTCTCCAGGCTGAACAATCCTAACACTCTCAGCCTTTCTTCATAGGAGAGGTCTTCCATTCCTCTGATCGCTTTGTAGCCCTCCTCTGAACCCACTCCAACAGGTCCATGTCTTTCCTGTGCTGAGCACTCCAGAGCTGGACACAGTACTCCAGATGGGCTCTCACCGGAGCAGAGTAGAGGAGTAGACTCAGCTCCTTTGACCTGCTAGCCATGCTTCTTCTGACGAAGCCCAAGATACGGTTGGCCTTCTGGGCTGTAAGCACACATTGTCACCTCATGCCCAACTTTTCTTCTACCAGTACCTGCAAGTCATTCTCTGCAGGACTGCTCTCAGTCCCATCATTCACCAGCCTGCATTGACACTGCAGGACCTTGCACTTGGCCTTGTTGAACCTCATGATATTCACATGGGCCCACTTCTCAAGCTTGTCTAGGTCCCTCTGGATGTCATCCCATTCCTCTGGCATGTCAACTGCACCACTCAGTTTTGTGTCATCTGCAAACTTGCTGAGGGTGCACTCAATCCAGCTATCTGTGTAATTGATGAAGACATTAAACAGCACTTGCCCCAGTACCGACCCCTGAGGGACACCTCTTGTCACCAATCTCCATCTGGGCATTGAGCCATTGACCACTATTCTCTGGATGCAACCATCCAACCACTTCATTATCTACCAAACAGTCCATGCATCAAATCCGTATCTCTCCATTTTAGAGAGAAGGATGTCGTGGCGAGCATGTCAAAGACTTTACAGAAGTTCAGATAGATGAGATTCATAGCTCTTCCCTTGTCCACTGATGTAATCACTCCATCACAGAAGGCCACTAAGTTGGTCAGGCAGGACTTGGTGAAGCCATGCTGGCTGTCTCAAATCACCTCCCTGTCCTCCATGTGCCTTAGCATAGCTTCTAGGAGGGTCTATTCCGTAAGCTTCCCAGCGCAGAATTGAGGTGGACAGGTCAGTAGTTCCGAGGATCCTCCTTTCTACTCTTTTTAAAAATGGGTGCAATGTTTCCCTATTTCCAGTTACCAGGGACTTCACCTGACTGCCCTGACTTTTCAAATATCATGGAGAGTTGCTTAGCAACTACATCAGCCGATTCTCTCAGGGCTCTGGGATGCATCTCATCAGGTCCCATAGACTTATGTATGTTCAGGTTCCTCAGGTGGCCACAAACCAAATCTTCTCTTACTGTGGAGGGAGTTTGCCACCCCCCACCCCCCCGCCCCATTTGCTGTCTTGTAGTCCATCAATTCAGGAAGTAGGAGGAGAGAGATTTTCAGTGGTGACTGAGGCAAAAAAAGTTGTTGACTGCCAACAACTCAAGATGAAACTGTATGTTAAAATAGGAAACTAGTAAAAATACCTCCTGTCTGTGCACACAGTGAAAACTCCTTTAAAAGGCTATTAAGATTACAAATAGAGTAATCAAAAGTTAGTTACAACATGGTAAAATTAAGTTGACTGATACAACTTTAATTTGCCCTTGCTGTGTATGTGTGTTATGGTACTGTTTTGACATGATCACCAGCTGTTTCTGCTACAAGAAGTTTCCTTCATTCAGTGCATGTATGGGATAGTGCTCTTTTAGCTACTAATTAGCCAGTGGGAATTCAAAACTGATTGTATCCCCAGGCCTTATTTAGGACACCGTCAGATGTTGCTTTGAAGAGAGAATTGCTAACCTCTTTATGGACTTTTCTAGGCTTCCTCCATTACAGCATATGAATGGTAGGTAAGCATTAAGACATTTATATTCATAAGAGCTTTGTGAAGTGAAGATGATTTTATTATTCCTGCTTTACAGATGAAGGCACAAAGAGATTAAATTAGAGAATACCCACTAGTTTTGTGTATTTGAGATAAGATAGCTAAGAACTCATGCTTTAGAGAGTTCATCATTTGTGGGCAGTTTGTGGGCTCAGACCAGTGCTCAGTGACTACACTTGCAGCTGGTACTGCTCAGCATTTCTGCAAATCTGATAGCGGGGTCTCAAGTCAGAAATCCCAAAAATGAGGAACATAAAGTAAGTGACCACCTGTGAAAGTTCGTTCAAAGGGACTTGCCTAGCATCTTTTGGGAACTCTGTGGTAGAGACAGGGTCAGAACCCACTTCTCCAGGGTAACATTCAGCTACTTTAATTTTGAGAGCATCCTCTCTCTTCCTTATTCACTGGACAGTTTATAACTTCTGCAACAGATGCAGCGGGGTTTCTGCAAATGACAGTCTCATTTACTGAGCAGTCCCAGTTCACCTTTAGAGCAAGATTTTTTCTGTGTACAGAAAAAAGTAGAGTCCTTCAGAGGAAAATGTTAAAATTCCTTGAGGAATCAAGGGGAAAGGATCAATGTCTTATTCCCACTCCCAGACTCCCCAAGATTACAGTTGAGCCCAGGATTCCATGTGGACTCAGAGGGAAGGGAGGTGACTGTGTTTTGATTTGGTATTTTCTGTCTCTGAAGTGCTTCTGCATTCTCCTGGAAGAGGCTCCCCTATGCCTTACTTTCAGATTCCTTAGTTAACAAAAATAACATTTAGAAAAAGCCTGATATGAAAAAATCTCAGTTTTCCACTTGCATCTCCATCATTTGAGTTAACTGCTCAGCTGCTGGCAGTAGCAGGTTGCTATCTTCCTGCTTTGCCAGGGCATGTCATGAATATTTGCTGCAGCAGGAAAGCATTAAGAGTTCACATGAAATGGTGGGCTCTACTGTAGTGTTAGGGAGTTTGGTAGTGGGAATAAGACATTGGTCCTTTCCTCTTGATTCCTCAAGCTGCCCCCTCCCCAGTCTTTCAAAAGCCAGTCTTCCCACTCCACTGTCTTTGGCTTCTATTCTTCTTGCCCTTCTCAATCCAAGACACATTGGCCCAGTCTTTTCATCCCCAATCCTGCTTTCATACAAAATTAGTCCAAATTGTCCTATGAATCTTAGCCTTCCTTTTATTTTCTTGCCAGATAGGTTCCAATGCTTTCTTCTCAAATCCTGGTCAAAGCTCTTTCTGGCACCTCTCCCCTCGACTCCACTGAGCACAGTGGAGTTTAGAGCCAGTATCTGTGCAGCAGCCTTCCATCTCCAAGGACTTCAAGCCCCCAGTCTCATTTCCCACCATATTCTTCTCTCCCAATTACCAATCGCCGGTTCCTTCTGACACCTCACCTGGAGTCCTGCGTAGCAGTCTCTGGTACTGCTTCTTCCCAAATTCATCCCTTTTGTGCCTGTGTTCCACACAAGGAGCTGCTTGTCCCATGAAGATTCAGTGCTGTCCAGGTGGCAGCAGAAGAAAAGTTGATCTGAAAGAGCAGGGAAAAGATAGTTCTCGCACTGCTAGTGCTCAGCTGTATCCTGGTACAAAGCTCCAGTTACATGGCAAGTCCTAGTCTCCCCTGAAGTACTTGTTCACAGAGTATGCTGGTGGAAGAGTACATGCACAGTCCGATGCCTGAGAAGAAGCTGGGAAGAAACACAGCACAATCCCCTGCCCAGCATCCTCCAGCTTCAGATGCTGAAGTATAAAAATTCACTGAGCATGAGTGAAGAATTGCAATGGTTTGCAATGTTGTCTAAATTCAGATAAGTTTTTATGGTATGGAGAAAACATATCTCCAACACAAATCATACCACACCTGGGAGAATTATTTTGTCTGATCAACAACATAATTAAACAGTCTTTAAGAAGATGTTTTTTAAGGACAAAGCAGTTTTGCTTGCCATGTATTTCAGCTAACACCTTTGAACAAATGTTTAACATGAGGCACACAGTGGCATAAAAACATAACATATATCCAGTTATTTCTGTCATGATTTGCATTTACAGACTTTTCTCAACATATATTTAGAATCAACCTTGAAAGCAGGCAAGAATTACAGGCCATCCCCCATGTTACAACTCCCTGACATGGAACAGAACAAAGCTGGATTTCTTCGGCTGTGTGTACAGAATATGTGATGTTTCCATTGTATTTAATTTAACTGACTCTATATTCCCTGAATCTAAAAGCTGTTCAAGCCTTCAATGTATATTTTGCACAGGTAATGTTAAGAGCTTGGCTTAAACTTAGAAAAGTGTGGCAGTCACTTGTCAAAAATACTCTTCTTTTTTAAGATTGGTGTAGAATATTTCTCATTTTCTCTTGAGGCATCATGTTATCAATATAACATGCAATCTGCCTTCTCTGGAATCCTATTAAAATTTGTCTCTGTAATGTGATTGACATCTTTTTCAGGAGCTATAATACAAGGCATTATGTCTTACTGTGCAGTAACCAGGAGCTCAACTTCTCTGGGCCTGTTAAGCACATACTTACTTTTAAGCCAAAATGTACTTCTGATTAGACATGAATTTAAGACCACATCTGAATGTTTTCTACAACGGGGTCCCTAGCACTGAATATCTTTGAAGTGATCTTTAAATAAGTCATTTTAAATGAAATCTCTCATATCTTTATTCTACATTCTTGTATATGACTGAATTAAGCTGCTATCTGGCCAACAACTTAATAATGATTTCATAAAACAGGCAACAAGAAACTTTACCTTATAAATCTATGATTCCACTTCTTAATTCACTTCATATTTTTTCATGTTTCTTTTGTATCTACCTTAATCGGGTACATCCTAGAAAACTTGAGTGAGCCAGACTTGCTGAGATCATGCTGTAAGTGTGGGTTGGGAGAATTCCATGGAAGACATTTACAGGACCTATATAAGGCTAAAGAGTGGCATAACTGTCAGGTCTATTGCTCTGTTGAATTCAATGATAATTCAAAATGCAGGCACCTAGCCTTCTTCTGCTGTAGGTCTTTCTCAAAGGAATTAGATTTTAATGTGTTTAATTTTGTGGGCTTCTGTGACTGATGATTAGAAGTGGGAATGGCAACATGGCCAAAAAAACATACCTAATTTTTTATGCTAACTGATAACTTTTCTTCTTATAATTCACTTTTCTAGCCATTTACTGAATGGAATGTAGGAAAAAACCCTCACAGACAAGTTAGTTATTAGATTTTACCATTTCTTTTGCCTCAAAAAGACATTGAAAAGAGTGTGGCCAAATAGAAGCCATTGCAAAAAGACTGTTTCATTTGAAATTTAAAACCAAAACCCACTCAGATTTAGGAAATTCTTTCTCAAAAAAGATTCCAAGCCAGGAAGCAATTTTACTGACATGCCTCCTACCCTACCATCAAGATACAGGATTTCTTTAACAGCAGTTTGTAAAAATCCCCAAAGCCTAAGTGCTTCTTCAGCACTTCCCTGATGATATAGGAAGCACTTATTTGCTAGTCATAGCACTTTATGCCCACATAACTGTTTGCCTTGTCAAAGCATAAAACCCCATTATTTGGTACAGCTGTTTTTTAGTCACCTTCAAAGTATAGTAGTGAGAGGAATTCTATTTTTGAAGAATTTCCTGTACTGCTCTGCAGTTCCTTAAAATGTATTTCTTTTATCTAGAATTTTGGCAGAAACCTGACCTCATTCTACTCCTTCAATAAAGAAGAAATGTGCTAGGATTTTTTGTATAATATGACAATTATAGCACTAAGAATCACTTTAAATTGTTTTTGCATTTAAACTACTTTTATTCAGAGGATTTGACTGTAAAGTCAGACTTGTTTTTATGTCTCCAATTGAACTATACCAACTGGTTACATCTCAGAACTATTTGTCACTTTCTCCTTCCCAACCATACAGCTTTCTTCCTTTCAGATGACCTGTTTTCAGGTCTTCACTACTGTACATTTTCCATCTCAGCCCTGTGTAGGAAATATCTGTCCCACTCCCTGGTGGGACTTAATGTAGGTGTCTGTCCCTGAAAATGGATGTTTTGTCAGAGGCTTGAACTGCTGTGTTCTTGGTGGTTACACACTTAAACATTTTCTTAACTTTGTGCTACCAGTTATGTAGTGTGGTGATAATTTCCATGGGAATGATATCAAAATGTGATCCCACATTTTTACTTAACAAAGAAAATAGGAGCATATTCACTTCGCAATGCACCTGCCTGGGAAGGGCAGTTGGCCTTCCTGTTGCACATTGAAGAATGTGTGCCAGCCTGTCAGGGTACCCTACTTATAATTTTTCAAGAGAAAACTACCTGCAGCAGAAATAACTTGAGGAAAATTCCTATGGAACTTTTCAACTTTTGGTTAAAAGCCCAAACTGACTTATTGTTTCAGTTTTCAGGAGGTTAATGTCAACATACTATTTGTTTTTCTAGTTCTTGGTCTTCTGAGGAAATTGCACCTTCCGTGAAAGGTGGTGCAGAAAACTCATATTTGTGTTAAAAATATTTTCCTCCCATTATAAGTGGATATTTGTATCTTTTATAGCATCTCATAACATTTCTTCCTATTTTGAAGTTATGAATGAAATACATATACTTCAGAGGCCTTATGCTAGTATGCTGTATAGTGTCAAATTTCATTTAAGATACAGGTCAGCTTGTATTCTTATAATGAAAAAAGCATGTCATAGTCTTACAAACTATACTATTGGTTTTTTAGGTAGTAGTGCACTCATTATTTCTATTCTCTAGCTCAACAGACTTAGGGATCCCAGGCTGGCCCCATTATTTTCTTCCACTGTTTTTTGTTATAGAGATGTTTTTTCCATTGCTGGTAATTTACAGAAGTTTTAAAGATAATTTAGGACCTGCTTAATAATAGACGTTGATTTTTCTTCTTTTTCAACAACTACAGATGTGGTCCTTCAAGAGACACTTACTTTGTCTGTCTGCCTGACACTGGTGTATATATTGTCTGAAGAATGTTAGAATTACATTACATTTATACTATTTGCTTCTAAATAAGTCTACTACAGGTCTTTTAATTGGCTTTGGGGTTGGATTTGGTTTTTGGGTTTTTGGTGGGTATTTTTTTTCATCTGCTACAGAGATTCTAAGAACTTCTTTTCTTTGTCTTCAAATCTGTCCTTTTTTTTCCAGTTGTGTCTGTTTTGTTATAATTATCATAATTGTATCAAAAAACTTGGTGTAGGTCCTTAAAAATCAGCCTATTCTGAGACACAGTAATAGCTATCAGTGATTATTCTGCATTTTTCATATGGATGTTAGAATAAGAAATTCATGGAAGCAAATATGTTAGCCACAAGGAGGTGTGCAATTGATTGCAGGAAACTAGGTCTCCATACTTCTGTCCTTATGCACTTCCTTAGGCATCCATCATGAGCAACACTCAGAGACAAAATATTGAGCTGGATGAACTTTTGGTCTTAGTCATTTCAGACATTCTTGTCTTCTTAAGCCTTGTTCTTAAATGCTGGCCCTCCCCATCTCACAGCTAAAGTGGAACACATTTTTAATACCCTACATACTCTGTCTTTTGAACTACAAAAAGAGTCTCACCAACAGTTCCAAATTCTTGCACTGCAGCCAGCCACCATGCTATTACATGCTTTTATAGGTTTTCTTAAAAGGCATGTATATATTCTGAGAAAATTTCCTTTTCTCAAATAGTCACCCTCTCGGATTTGTTTTTAGGCTCTACCTGGAAGCATTATCATCAGGGAATAGTTTTACACTCTTACACAGACTGAGCTAGGAAGCACTGCTCTGCAGTTGCCTAACTCTGTAACCATTTAATTTCATCAACACCTCTCCAGTTGCCTTTTAAGTTTTCTAGATGATTAGATATCTGAAAGTAACACAAAACCACCTTAAGAGTCACCATGCGCAGACATCCTGTCATTCCCAAAAGATTTATAGCTTAAGGAATTTTTAAATTTCTCTGTATTTCATAGCTCTGAGTAGATTTTCCTCCAATGTCTTTATGAAAAGGTATTACTTCTTAGTTTCTGCAACATCATGTAGATAACTGTTATCTTCTTTAAATGAACAATTTGTTGTGTGATGTACAGTGTTCTTTGCCGGTTGTGTACTTACATCCTGTGGTGTCCTTCAGTGTTCCTTCTAACATAAGGAATGTATTAGAAATGTAACGTATCTTTATTCATATTCTCTAAGTTAATACTGATTTAATACATTTCTAACATCTCCCCTTTTTTCCAGGTTGAAGAAGAAATGCTGCTTTTATGCATATCGAGAAATGACCCTGTCTGACCAGATCAGTGCCTTCCTTCTTCATAATGCTACTCAGGATCCAGATGCTGGACTTTATCCTGTCTGAGGTCCCCTGCATTCTCCAAGATGTCAGCTGTTTCTAGATCATTCCTAATGCTAATGAACAGACCTTTCACCTAATGTGATTTCAGACACTCTGTTTTAAAATGTGGGTAAGAGCTGCCTTTTCTTAATGTTGCAGTTAAGTGGTGTGAATGCTTGGTATGGAAATAAGATATTTGGAAACAGCCTTTTCAGTAGCTAATGGAGATTCAAATTTAGATGTCCTACCAAAGCACAGCTTCAAGATGAAGAAGTGCTGTAGCCCGGATTTAATAATCAGGTCTACCATTCAAGGCCCTCTCCTGAATGGCAGGAAACATGAGGTTAAACTCCTGAAATGGTGGGGACAACTGAACACACTAGTGTCCTGGGCAGCAAAACAATCATTCATCTAGGATGCACACCACTGCCCAGTGAGGCTTTAAAAGAGAAGAAGGGGCTGGGAATCCAGAGACCTTGTTTCTTACTAGCTACTTCCTGTGTGGTACTGTGGCCACTGATTCAATTTTGTAATATAAAACTGTCTCCAAGACCTTCAGAGGGGAGTAATGTATGCCATTCTGAAGACACCTAAAACATATGTATTTCAGTAGCTAAATTGTGAAGTCTGCTTTTTATTGACCTGCCCATAAGTCTATGGTAAGTCAGGGTTGCTAGGTTGTAATATGGTTGCAGATGCTACAGCTGTTATTACATACCTATCTTTTCAGTTTTTCCAAAATAGACACAATTGCTTTCTTCCATTCTTTGGAGCTCAAAAGGCTCTGTCATGTAGTCTTAACATTTGTCAAACCTCAGCTTTATGATTTAGGGAGAATAGAATTGAAATGGGGTATTGATTTAATCCTGAATTATCTAAACGCACCTTGAATCTGAAGGCATGTTTCTTCCACAAATAGCCTAGTTACCTGGAAAATGAGTAGTTCTTATTTGGCTTCCCCAGTTTCATTAAGGGTTGTTAAAATACTGTGTTCTTCTTTCTATATGCTTTGTCTTTAAGTAAAACATTCAATTTTTACCCTTTATCAGGCTCACCTCCTAATTACAGTCTTTATCCATTGATATTTTTATTAAATACTCCCATATTATTATTCCTGTTATGCTCTGATAGTTTTCCACTCAAGTGTTATTGACTTGTGGGTGTTTTAGCTATGCTAGTATTTAAGGGAGTACTCATTATACCTATACCTGTATATTAATCAAAGTAATTATTTCATATTTCACTTTAAAATTTTCTTTAAGTGGAGGTAGTTTTGTTTGAGGTTTTTTTTTCCCAATGCATTTTTTGTTATTAGTTCCCTGTGCTTCTGTTGTGGTTTCTGGTTTTCTATCTTCACGGGGCTTCCCAGCAGAAAGTCACTTCCTTTGGTTATATGGAGCCAAAGAAGACACTTCCTGAGAAACCCTGCTGACACGGACAATTGGACCAATACATTGGGTCTGGTTGTAAAGCGGGGACTTAAGCCATTGAAGAGCTGATCTGCTCACTCGTGCAACTTCAGCCTTCATGCTGCACTTCTCTTTTTAGGCCTCACAAGAGGTAATTCCATGTTTACACCTGATGTCTGCAATTATTTATCCAAATACCTAATTAATTTACTGTAGTTATTAAATGGTTCTAAGTGGGGTATGTTACAGATGTAAAATTAGCCAAGTAATATATCTTTTAATGGAGGATCCTAAGTTCTTAAAGCACAAAAATACTATGATTCACACATCAGTGGTTCCAGCTAATCTTTTACATTGAGATAATCACATCTAATTCTGAAATAACCTAAAAGTAGAGAGTATCTCTTAAGAAATAGTACGACATTTTTCTTTGGACCTTTAAAGTCCAGAAAATTAATAACTCTGAAAGGATTAAAACATTTTAAAAGCAAAATATTTTAAAGTAATAGTAAAATTAAAGACATGATTCTGAGATGAGAATCACAATGTGATATGCAAAGGTTTCATATTCAAATGTAAGGAAATGAGTCTGAACAAGATAATTTCTCATTTTAGGCTTAAAATTCAATTAATGAAACATTTTCAATACAAAGAGAAGATAAAAACTTCATATATAAGATGTACTCAGATATAATAGTTGGACAAAGCTGTTTTCAAAAATCCTTGCCTAAAAATTGTAACTATAAGGAGCCCTTGTAAGGATTAAAATGCAAAAATACCACTCTTTCTATTTAACCAACTCTAATGTTTTATAAGGTAGCCAAAGAATTAAAACAAATCAGGAAGTCAGGGAAGAATGTGCAACATTAGTGCTGACACAGCAAGTTTACCCTTACTGTACTGAAAATAATACTGGTGTCAGTTGTGAGCGAGAACCTCTGTTTGTGCTAATCATCAGTGATCCTTTGCCTTTGGTGGCTCTATACCCATTTCCACCAGTGAAGGAACAAAACTATAACTTAACCAATTATATTAAATGTCTATATATTGCATTGCAGGGAGTTTAGCATTTGTAGAACAATTGTAAGGCAAGTGAAGAGTTTGAACTTATGATACATCATCATCTTCTGGTATTTGAATAAACAATTGTGTTTGTTGACATGCATAGACTAAAGTCTCCCAACACAAATGGAATCGTTAGACCCAGTTTCACCATCTGATTTGCTTATATGGTATGATGCTATAATTGTGTTTTTTGGTTTTTATATTCCCTCTAATTTTTTTTTTCTGTATGTAGTCTACGTAAATTATTTGACCAAACTCACAGTAAACAATACTACTTGGGCTGGTACTAAGCAGCATTTATTTCCTTTTTGTGTTTGTTTGGTGCTTTGGTTTTTTTAAGGAGAGTTTTCATCATATTCTGGGGCTGGGAATGTGAATTTGGGCATTTTTTGAGCCCACTAATTTGAAGCTCAGATTGCAGACTGATTCAGTGCTAAACACTCACGCCTGGATTATCACGGCACTCTGCATGTAAGAACAGACAGCTCGCCGTGTGATGATCCCTGTTCTTGCTGTGTAGAGGGAAGGCTGTGTCCTTGAAGCAAGAAACTTCTCAGTTTCTTTTGAACCTTGAATGGAGCAGACCAGAAGCAGCATGATGGCAGAGATTTGAAAGTTTGCTGGTCAACATGGCTAGACTCAGGAGGTGAGCACAGGCACATAATCTCTCAATCCTTGCACTTTCAGGGAGACAGCATCTGTGATTGTGTAATTATTGTGAACCTGTATCCATAAAGATTCATGACAAAGATTATCACAGAGCTGCATGGGCAGAAGAGGGGTGTCAAAGGGGTCTGCCAAGGGCCAGATCATGTATGTAAGCACAAAAGCTCTCTGTGGCTGTCACATTCACCAATTTCTTATTTCTAGAGTTTGTTGAGCTGGTAGGCAGTCTGTTGTGCATGGGCAAATGATTACTCATGACAGAATAATTTCTACAGTAGTTTTTTGTTTTTTTTTTTTTCCATGAAGTGCCCTCTATTATGAGTGCTCTGTGTGTACTATTTGTTTAGTTAGAAATTGCCTGACAATCAGAAAAAATCTGAGGAATCTACAAATGCCTGGTGAGAAAACTTGCCATTTCAGGTTTTACATTCCTTTAGGAAGGGACTGGTTTTTATTCTACATTTGAACAACGCCTCATGTGAGAGTATTTATGTTTTCTCAAGCCCTCTGACAGGTGCTGTAATAAATTATTCAGTTCTGGTTTTTATACAGAGAGGTGAAAATGCTTCTTCTGTACCATTACTTTAAACTAGCTTTGAGTGCCAAGAAAGTATGAAAGAAAGTTCTGAAACTTAAACAATCATTCTGTTGTTGGAAGTTTATTTTTAAAGCATGGAGGAAGGAGAAGAGCTTGTTGTTGTGGTTTCTAACAGATATTCAAATTTTGATATCAGGCACATCAGTTGTTTGAGACATTAAAATATAGATAGTAAGTTCTTTTTCTCAGGCTTATATCTGGAATTCATCTTCTCATCCAATGCAAAAATCAAATCAGACTTTCTTCTGTAATAACATTTATTGGTAGAGGCCAGCATGCTGCCTCTACCACAAGGCTGACTCTTTACAAGTTGAGAAGTGAGCAGTCAGTGTTAGCTGACACACTGTCCAGAGCCATACCTCACCCTTCATCTTCCAAACCTTTACAGGCTCCCCAGGGAGGTATCCTGAGCCCTTACTCTGAGCTTGTGATGGGCCAAAGATGCAATCTACAAATGGATTATGGAGTTTAAATCTACCCTATGAGACAGCATTTTATCTTGTTTTTAAGCTGTGTGTTTGTGCTATGTATGGCACCTTCATGTTTCCTCTGAAAATAAACATTTTGCTGACCTGCCTTATGGTGTAGCTTCTCACTTGAAATGAGAACATTTTGATCGAGCAATTTGATTTAGGAAGATTGATTATTTTAATGGTGTTCAATCCATTAGCTTTGATCTCTCAACCTTTACCTTCTTTTACTACTGGGGTGTGTTGGCCCCAGCCAGCAGCCACACACCCACAAAGCTGCTTGTACACTTTGAGAATTTAACTTAATTTATTGCCTTAATATATTTAGTTGCTGATTCAAGGATTGGGAAGCAAGGAAGACAAACATTAAAACATCTTTCCTTCCCGTTTCCCAGGCTCAACTGCACTGCAGACACATCTCCTCCCCTCTTGTTATCTCCACAGGTTGCATTCAGTCCCTTCAGAGAGGCAATGAGTGTCACAGGGCTTTGAGGTCAGGAAATAGTGGGGTTTTTCTGCCTCTCCTTGTTTCTCACCCTTTTCTTCTGCTGCTGCTTCCTTCTTACTCATTTCCTCTGCTCCAGTGTGGCCACTCTGTGGGGCCACAGTCTCTTTGGGGGCATGCCTTCTCTGTCATGGAGCACCTCCAACTGCTCTGACCTTGTTGTCCCCTCATTCCTTTTTCTATCCTTGTTGCCTTGTTCCCTCTTTGTTCCCTCTGGTCTTCTCTCCTAGGTTTGTCTCCTCCCCTTTGGCATTTTCTGCCCTTTTCTCAGTACGTTTTTATAGGTGCTGGACATGTGGCTGATGGGGTCTGCTTTGGCATGTGGTGGGTCTGTTGCAGACCCAGCTGGAATTGGCTGTGACCAGCACAGGACAGCCCTGACTTCCTCTGCAGAGGCCACTCTTATGGTTTCAGACCAGGATAAGTGGGGAGCACAGGAAGCCAAAACACTAAGTGCCCTGCTTCAGGTAGAGATGAAGGAGTAGTCAGGTCAGATTGCATCACCAGAGGACCTTTTAGAACATCACTTTGGGAAGGAACCCAGGAGGGATCTTGAAGCTCATGCATAGTTTTAAATCCAGTATGTACTTCTACTTCAGAAATGAACTGAACCATGGAATCTATGCTTTTCCATGTTGCAAAGTAAAGTTAATTGTATGTGGAAAGGAAGTTCATTGTGTAAGTGTATTTTGGCCTGAAATCCAGTGCTGAGTCCCAGTTTGACGTTTGAAGAGCACAGCTGCTGGTTAGTTTTCCTTTATAGGCCCAAATCATGCAGAGAAGTGCTACAAAATGGAACTCGTAGTTTAAAATTCTGTATACATGTATTAATGTATTTCACGCACACAAAAAGATATTCTGAAACTTTGTGGTGCAGATTTTGAAAAGGCAGCGTGCATCACAAAACAGCAGAAATGGTTGGTGCTAACACTGGCTTCAAATCACTTCCACTTAGCATTCATAGCCAGACTAGTTCTTGACTGTGGTTCTTGGTTGAGGGAGTATAGATAAATATTGTAAGTGGTAATTATTATTTTACAACAGTTTCATGAAAAACGCTGAGGAAATTTTGTAAAATGTGCCTCTGAAGGACCTTGGTGCAAAGAGCTATGGCACAGCATAGATTATGACAGTAATAAGAAGTTTTGTACTGAAAAGCATTGAGTTGTCATCCTGTGGATTCTAACGTCATGGCTTGTATCTGCTTAGAAAGTGTGTGGTGAATTAGCAGTTACAGCTTGTCTGAATCTTTACTGAATACTTCAGTAAATGCTTTAGAACTAGGCTGAGACTACAAACATGAGTTTTGAAGCAGAGTTCAGAAATTCCCTCAAACTCTTATTCTGAGATCTAGTTTGGTCTGTTTCTTACAGTGAGCTAAGCAGGAGGTTCAGATAAAACCTCGAAGTCTACTGCAGTTTGTAGGGGATAGATGAAGGATGTAGGTTTTTACCCTACACATACCGTATCAGTGACATGTTTGTTAGGATGTGCCATAGCTGAAAGGAATCTCTCCCAGTGCTTAGTATTTGCATGTTTTGGACAGTAGTTAAAACATTTAATTTTATTTTGTATCAGTATAAATCATCCTTCCATTGTGGAGAATGAAGGGCCATGCTAGCAGTTTACTATACCTTTACCCTCAAAAAAATCCCTAGCCAAAACACTTCCCTAAAATCAGCTATTTAATGCAGCCCCTTAGCCAGCCTATTGCTGTGGGAACTCAGTCTTTCATTATTTATGAAACCAGAAAGAATCTTGTCTTGTGTGTGGAGCTGAAATTCTAGGTAAGTGTCCAGACTTTTTTTTTAATTTAAGGTGTGACTTTTTCTTTTTTTAATATGAATTCAGCTGAGTAAATAGTATGATCATTCACCAATACCTTGTCAATACCCGTACATTTTAGGCTCTGAAAGGAATCAACAGTGACCATAGAAGTTCTGTCAAGGTTACCAAGTATGTGTATGGAGTTTGAGACAGACAAAAGTAATGCAAGGAAAGTGAACTATTTAGAATTAGCGGAACACTACGCGAGGATCTTTACAAAGGAGATTCACGTCTAATTTCTACACTCTGTACCCCAAGAATTTGTGGCCACCATTGCAGCTGAAGGATTAATGTGGCCCATTCTGGTTTTGGAATAAAATTAGATCAGTTTATTGAAATACTTGCCAAACTGAAGTCAAAGAGAAAAATCCCATTGACTTCAGTGAGATCAATTTACAGAGTCATCTAGATTTCACTATATATGCTTGGTCATCAAGATTTAAAAAAAAAAAACTTTTACAAATTTTTTCTGTACTTTATAACATACTTTTGTGAGGCATAATTATCAGGTTAGAACATGAAAAGTTTGTCTTGGATAAAATTCTCTCTCATTTATATTTATGTATCTTTTCTCTTCTTTGCATCTGTCAATGTTGCATCTGCTGAAATCACTGCCAAAATGTCCAGTATTTTCAAGATATTATAATCAAACATTTAACAAGCAAAATACAGATATATTGATCCTTATATTTACAATTTTGAAATAATAATTGATACAGATATATTGATCATTATATTTACAATTTTGAAATAATATTTTCAATGAGAACAGGAAAAAACTGCAAGCCAACAAAACCTCATTATTGTAATCTGCAACAAATATCAATTAAAAAGAGGTACTAAGGAATTGTTTCTGAGTAACGGTATGTATAAAGTATAATCCATGTTAAACTGGCTGAAAACATGTCTATTTTATTGAACAATCGAATTTGTTTCTGGAACTTACAATTAGTCTGAAAGTTTATGTATATTCATATACAGTCATATGCCAATATGCATTATGAAGAAACCCTGCACTTTTTTCAACTGTGTGTCTGCAAACCAAGGAGACTTAAACATTTGCATTTAATTCAGGTCTTTCTTTGGGTAATTGGTGCTTGTGCTAGGACTGAATATCAGCAATAACATATTTTCACTTCATAATGTCTTCAAAAAAATATGTTTACAATTATGTGGATAATAATCTGAAAGTTACAGTATTAATGAAACTGGAAACTTTAGCAACAAAAAATAGTATGAGTTAAGAAAAAAAACAAATACAATGTTGCAAGTATTTAATTTCATTAAATACTACTTTCTAATAATGAATTACTTTTATCTGTGTTATTTAATATATTTGATTTAATCACTAATAATGCAGAGTTATTTCATTTAGTCATTTTTATTTATGCAGAGAATTATTGTTTATTTTTACATACACAATTTTGAAATATTGTTTATTTTCAGCAGGAGTCAGATTTTGATATCTAAATAATGGTAAGTCTACAATGCCTTTATTGTCTTCTGTTACTGAGTGCTCCAAATATGCTACAGAATGCGCAAACTCAGATTTGGGGGGATTATTCAGCTTTTTAATGTTCTAAAATTATAAAAAGCAGTTTTCTGAAAATCCACACTTGGTTTCCAGTACTGGCATAGTATAGCATTTTCTCTGCATAACCACTTCATAACTTGCGTGTAATAATTTTTGTCTTGTCAGTGTTACTGAATGATAACTTTGGCTTCATAAATCATGTTACACAAATGATACATACCTCTGTATTACATGCTATAAAACACTGCAATAGTAGCAACACCCTTTATGTAAACTTCTGCAAATTAAGGAAATGAACCTTGAAACATTTGCACGAGTGAGTAATGTTACCCGTGTGAGTTGTCCCACTGACCTCAAAGAGGCTTCTCAAAGGAGCAAGAAATTTCTCATGGTAGTAAATGATTATGGTAATGCCTCAAGTGCCTGCAAAATAGATATTCCAGGAGGATGTATATTCTATATATCCACTGTATTTGTTTGGGATTTTCCAGCTGATAATGTTGAAAGAACCAACCTGGTCTTTTCTGGCTTCTGACAGAACAATGTTCTTGCAGAGTTTTCCTGACCAAGACATACTGGGCCAAGCTTTCGAAGATGCGCTAGAAGTACTGCAGCAGCACTCTGACAGAGAAATGCAGTATTCACCAGGTAAAAAATACCATTATTCCATTTCATTTACCACTTTGTATTTTTAAAGGAAAGTACATCTTGAAACACACAGATGTGGGGTAGTTAATTTCCCAGAGGCAGATTAATGGACTGCAGTATGTTGGGAGAATGGAAAGGGGGAAGAATATTTGGAGGTTTTCCACTCCTTCATTGTTCCTGCCCAGTGTGGCATGTATCTTTGATGTCACAGCACAGGGAAATTGTTGGACAGTCCCCCATTAACTTCCCCCCAGTACTAGCCTAGGTGCATTGAGCTTAGGTTTCGTATAATCAGAGTATATGTGACCATGGTGCAACAGCCACTTTCCAGTTTTAATGTTGTAATTGAAAAAATACCCTTCTGTTATTCTGTGAATAAAGTCACATAAAAATGAATTCTGGGTGGGGGGTGGGGAGGAGGGGGGAAGGGAAGGGGAGAGAGATGAAGAATCCGGAGGTGAGTTAATTTCCACAATTACTTTTTTTAACATTAAAATAGAATTTAAAAATATTTTTAAACAGATGTTTTGAGTCTGGAAAACTAATAGAAGAATGTTTTTCTTGGCTTCAAGAGTTTTATACTTCACAATACTTAAAAGACAGGCAAGCTGTAAATTGTTTCAGTTCAGGAAAGGTTCTGGCAATTAAATGAATATAAAACTTAAAATATGTCTTTGGTGTTTTTACATGGTAAATAGAAATGGAAGGAAAGGAAAATACGAAGCTACATCACAAACCTTTTAAGTCCAGAACAAAATATCTGCTGTCTTTTATGTGGAATATGTTTCATACAAGGAAGTTTATTTACATATTATCTATTATACACTGAAATGTAAATGTAAATAAGACCATTGGTCATATCTTCAGCTGTTGTTAATACATTTTGGTGCCACTATACTGGTAATTTACACATGCTCAAGGACCCACTATATATAATTACTTGCAATGTTCTTGCCTGTATCTGTTGTTAGGGCCAATGCAGAGAGGTATTAAACACTTGCAACTCAGTGCTTAGTATGTCCCACAGCTGCACCCACATTTCCACTTACAATCGATGTACCCTCCAAAATCATCTTCTGGCCCCCTGCAGTGTGTAATTTATCCCAAGTTCCTCAGATCAGTGCTCTTCTCTGCTTCTTCCAAATATCCGAAGGTCTTGGGCTCCTTCCATGATGTTCTTTCAGGCACAGCAGGTGCTCTGATGCTCCTTCACTTCATTCACAATTAGAGGCTCTGACTTGCATTGTACTAATGTCCTGCAGAACTGTGTGATGTACACTTTTCCTTTCTAATACATATATTATTGTGGTCCATAATTATCCCATTGATTAAGTTTTGTGATCTGTTTGGCCCTCCTTTTTCTATTAACCAAACTGTTTCATTATAATGTGAAGTATCTGACATTCTTTCTTAACAAATAGTGGTTTTGATCGTGAAGGAAAACAAAACCAACCCAAGGGTGTGATTAGCAGATTACATTGGATAACTTGCTGATATGAAACATCTTGGCTCTGGAGACTTTATTATCTAGGAGGCAGCCATAGGATAAATGCTTTTTGACAGACCCAGATTATTTGTCACTGGTTTTTGTTTGTCCTTCTTGTCTCCCTTTTACTCAGTTTTTGCTCTATTCTCCTAATCCTCAGGTTATAAAAATTGCCTGACTGTGATCAACCATCACCACCACCTCCGAGCAAGTCCCAGCTACTCTGCAACACCATCTACAGAGGACCAAGGGTATAGCTGGAGAAATGTGATTGTAGGTGATCTGATTACTAATAACAGAGTCAGACACAAATGGAAATTTTTTTGCCCGTTTGTGACTTCTAATACAAATCATTATGCTAACTCTAACAGAAATTTGGTCTGGCCTGGCATGATTGAGATGAAACTACCTTGGGAAATATTTGCAAAACATGTTTTATAGTCTCTTTATAGGAATAATTTTGGCTGTTTGCCTCTGGTGCCCTTCTGTGTTTCATCATGTAACATGTAAACCAACAAACAAATCTACTAGTAATATGATAGGGAAAACGGCGTCTCTCTGTTACCTGGGAACAGGCAGAGAAAAACTTCCAATCTCTGCATAGCTTCTGCTGCTGTGAGAAGGTACCATGTCTTTTATGTCAACAGCAGTTTGCTTTAAGAGCGCTGGAAAGGCCAGTATTATCTGGACTCTGAGTTCATATTAATTCCTAAAAACACTGAGAGTGTGGCCTTCAGGAGTGATGGAAAATGAATATTGCAGGGGAGATAATTTCAGGTAAATAGATTCCACAGAAGCCCATTTTCAACCATTGTATTAGTGACAATGTGACACAGGAACTAGAGTCTGTAGGGGCCACTGTCCAGGTGGTTCTTGTCTTTTACCGACTCTGGAAAGAGAGTCTATTTTTCCTCCTCTTCATCCAGCAGAGGGTTGAAGGTCCAGACCGAGGTAGTTACTCTGTTTTCCCTCTTAATTTCTGGTGGGTAGTCCTTCCCACTGAACATAAATTAGTGCTGCTTGTTACTGGTACAGTGCACTGCATACCTTCATGTCTGAGAAAAGTCTTCCATGGGTGAGGTGATGAATGGTTGAAGGCTTCAGGCAATTAATTACTACAAGTTTCTTTTTCCACAGAGAATGTACTCTTTTAGTAACTCTCCATTGTCTTAATTCTTGAAGAACAGTGCAGCGAATTTTTATTCAGATGAGACTGTCTACCATACGCTGCAGAATACTCCAGAAAGCCAAGTGATGCATGCTGCTGCTGGCCAGTCAAAAGCAGGGAAAGGTGTGTAGAAAGAGCATATCTTGAAATGTACATTATGTTACTTCAAAAAATCTCTTGGCAAATCATGCTTTCTCTTTCGCCTGATTTTTAAAAATTTTAACAGGAAAAAATAAGTTAACTTTTAATAGTAATTAGGATACAACTACTAGTGTCCAATGCCTATCTGCTAAATCTCATAAGGTAAGATAAATCTGTTATTGTATGCTGCCCTCTTTTTTAGTACGTGGAAAAACAAACCTGAGATGTGTTTCACTCCAAATCATCTGGGATGAAGTCTGATGCAGAGGTGTAAATCTAGCTATCAATAACACCTTTAATAACATTTTATTCCATGTGGTCCAACAAGGAATCGTTTTCTTGAAGGTTTTTCACATACATGAATATTTTTGCACCTGATTTTATGTATTTCTTTGTTTACTTTTTAGATTACCTCTTCACTTTTTACATTTCTAGTGTGCATTTTGATAGCTATTTTTGTGCTCCTTTTGGTTGACTTTACTTGAGTGGCTATCTATTTTGGAAAAAAAGGTTTGGGTGACATCAATCATTACAGTGCATAATTAGTTTATTGCATTCATTCTTTGCCTTTTTTTTGGGACTCAGCATCCTTCCTGTTACTTTACTAGATAAGATTTCCACAGCTTCCACTCTGAGCTGTTGTACCTACTTTTGACCACAAAGTCTTTTTGAGTAGCTTCCTAGTTTTGCTGCTTTTTGAAATCCCCTTCTCTCAACTTTAACCACATGGTGTTTGGTTTTGGTTATCATCTCTTCCCATTGATGCTGAACACTGTGGTTTCTGTTGCTTAATAGCTACTGCTACTACTACAAATTCCCTGAGATGATGGGAAAAGTAGATTTTCCTTTTACGTTCTGTGCTTGAAATTTACCATTGCAAATGAAAACCTTTCAATCCGGAAATGTTGCTTTTCTAAGTCCTGCCCAGTGTTGCACTGGGGTATTTTACATGTCAGTACCTGAATTCACCTTCAGTTGTTACTGCTCAATAGAACTTAATTTCTTATTTCATAGATACTTTATGTTATTAACAATTTTATTTTCCAGAAGGCCATACTGCATACATTTTCAGAATGACTGACTATTCTTATGGGGGGATGTTGTGTCCTCTTAGGGATTTCATTGTGTCCATGATGACATTCCTGCCAGAAACTCTGATTTGAAGGACTATTTCCACTATACCTAGATAAATTTAGTCCTCTTGGCGTCTTATTGAGACAGGAGAGGTTTTCTGTACACTAGCAAATAGTGTATTCCTATTCCCTTTAGGAATGGATCTGTAGATGAAGCATTCAGTACGGAGGACCCAAAGTCTGTGTTTAAAGTGTTTCACAAGGGTTTATTTATTCACAAGGCAATCTCAAGGCTGGCCACAAGTTCTGAAAGCTGCAGTGACTTGCATATGCCTCTGGAAAGCATATTTGAGTTAGGTTTCCTCTGAAAGGAGTCAAGTTCATGCACATCAAAACCATTTTATGACCTTCAGTGACCCAATAAGAAACCTGTAGACTCTAACCTGCTAGCTTAGACTGATGTTTAGGGCCCCTACTAACTTATACAATTGAGCACAGTACAGAGATCTGTGAACTAACCCCAACTCAAACTGGATCATCCACATTGTGTAGCACTTCAGAGAGAAGAGCTGGGCTCTAGAAACATAGCTGCATTAACACATACAAGCAAATAAGCCATGTCTCAAACTAAGACATCAGCTGGAGACAATGTGTCTACAAATAAAAGCTTGGGCAGAAATGACAGCTGAACTAAGAAGACAGACAGCATGAAGTCAGATGCTGCTGCAGACTTGGCTGCACTATCAGGTTCCAGCAGAGACTCAGTCCACAGTAGTCTGAGGATTTTCCCCTGATCTTATTTGTTTTACTGTATGTTCATAGGTTTACAGGATAATTTGGGTTGGAGGGGACCTAAGGACATCACCTACTAAAAAGCATTTACTGTGAACAGGCAGTGTCCTTCACTGGTTTGCTTTTAAACTTCTCATCTTGGTAATACTACATGCATTTCTAGTAGAATATGTACTTCTAGTTAGAGGCGATTTTTTTATTTAGATAATGAAACTTTATTAATTTTTTGGAAAGTACCTCTGATTTCAGGCTCTTCTTCTTCCTAGTCTGACTGTCACTTCTCTCCTCTTTCCTTACCACCAGATGCAGAATTACTGTCATCCCTAACAGATGTCTTGGCTTGACCTCAGTGTTCCTTAGCAACTGTCACTTTTCCCCTGTTCCTAGTTTAAAATAACTACGCAAGACAAGATTTTATGAACTTTAGGTGCAGCTGCTTGTTTCCACTTTGGTTAAAGTGGAAGCCTTTCTTCTGCATAGACTCTCCTTTCTGCAAAATGTTCCTCTTTGTCTCATAATCTTAAATTCTTCCCCCTTATGGCAGCTTCTTGATCATCCTTGGCTTTGTGAAGGGAACTAGAAGTACTTCAGAGAGGGGGATCCTCAAGATCTTAATGAAACTAAATAAGTCTCACTAGTAAACTTGAGAGCTGAGTTTGTGGGAAGAAGCACTTAGTTAACAATTCCGCAGTACTAAGCTTGTTTTATTTCACATGGGAATGCAAGTTGACTTTTCTGCATTTTTTTTTAGAAAACTACAGGGTACCAGAAGGTCTAGCTCGTTATTGACTAGGCGAGATTTATAGTTCAAAATTAGCTTGCTGTTCCCACTTAAGTTCTCACCCTTTCTTATAGCAGAGACTACTTTTCTTCCACAAAACATTCCTGAAACAAACCTGACAAATCTGAGTCATCTCAAAATATTTGAGTTTTGATTAAGCAGAGGAAAGCATTTATTCAAAAACATTCAGACTGATTCTCCAGAACCTCCTTCCTGGACTATTTCCTGTAGCGGGATCCCTGACCGTGCATCTGCACAGCATGCATCTAAAGGCTGCTGAGAGTGGCTTCTGAGACCTACTACACAGTGAAGTAACCAGATATTTGTCGTGGTCCCATATAACCTGGTCTTGAAACTCTAATGACCAAATCCCTTTCTGTCACTGCAGATCTGTACATGCTTCAGAACCATAATCCCACTTGCTGTTGCTGGTCTTCCCTTGAATAGTTTGTACTGATCTTTTAATTTGTGACAGGGTATTAGGTTTACCTATGCTTTTGCCTGTAAAATCCTTTCCAGGAAAAAGACAACTGCTCATCTTTTTAAACAAGTGTAAGTTCTGTTCTGATCTTTTGTACTTTATTTCTTAATAGGTAGAAAAAAACTTCGACTGTTTGAGTACCTCCATGAGTCTCTGTATGATCCAGCCATGGCAAACTGCATCCAATGGGTGGATAAGCCCAATGGTGTCTTCCAGTTTGTCTCCAAAAACAAGGAGAAACTTGCAGAGCTGTGGGGAGAAAGAAAGGGAAACCGCAAGATCATGACATATCAGAAAATGGCCAGAGCACTGAGGAATTATGGAAGAACAGGTGAAATCATTAAAATTCGAAGGAAGCTGACATACCAGTTCAGTGCTGTTGTTTTACAGAGACTTGCTCCATCTTATTTCTTGGGAAAAGAAACAGTTTATCATCCATACATTCCGTCTAATCCAGAATATCAGTGTGCAGATGACTGGATCAGTTACAATAATTACATGTATAACAATGGTTACGCATTACAGCATGCTAACAGCTAGACACATCTTTCACACAAGCAGTTCTTTGTTAGCTAGTAATGCTTTACAGGAACTCTTCTCTATATGTAGCTTTTCCTTTAAGATACCATACAAACAGGTGAAGAGGAGAGTTTTAAACATGATATTGGCTTAGTTTTTTTCCTTTCGAAGTTAATGATAAATGGTCATTGATTGAAGAAAAGCAGCAGCTGTAGGGCACGTTCTATTCTCCGTGACATGAATCAGAGGAATTACTTCAGATTCAAGATGGTATATCCAAGATCAGGAGCAACTCTTTTGTCTGTTAATTGACATCAAAGACCCCATCCTGACAACACTCACTGGAAATTTTATGCATGTCCCCGGTATTTCCAAGCAGAACTTAGATGCTGCTGTACTGCAACACATGCACTCCCTATCAGCTGGGTGCATGTGAATTAGAAAGAGATTTGCCAACTGCATGAAACTACTGTCTGCTTTTTTCCATCATGTTCTTTATTAAGATACATTTTCTGAGTTAATGCTGGGCTGAATGATAGAGTCCACATGAAGGTGCACCTGTTGGCCAAATTCTTAATCCTTAATCACCTAAATAAACATATCTTAGCACAGATCCTGACATATGGTATTGGGATTGCCAGGTGCACATTTCACTGTTGGCAGTGGATTCATTGGGAAAGTGACCATACCATGAGAGGGTTAGTAAAGGATTATGCTTTTCATGAAGTTATTTACAGTTCTTCACCCACTAATATGAGAAGCTGTACTTTTATCCAGCAGTTCTATACTCACCTAACAAACATAGCTTTGTGGTTTATTTTTGTACATGTAACTTTATACATATAAAACCAATTTTACTTCTCCAGCTCTTTTCCTACATGGGAATGTATCTATCTGAAAGGTTCAGTGATTTTACGCTCTCTTGACAGGGAAGGACGACTAAATTTTGGTAAAAACAGAGTACTAGCCCCTTATGCCAGGATTATACCTGTAAGTCTTTTTCTCATACTTGTGTTACTTGATCAACTTGTATCATCACATGAGTTCTGTGTTCTGTCAAAATACTTCCGTTCACTTGCATTCAATTCCAAGTTCTGCATTTTGCTTTAAGTGAATGAAGGACCACATATTAATAAAGACAAAATTAATTTCAATGGAGGGGTATAAATGGTGGCTTGATATGTTTGATGAAATTAACTGACTTTGATAATTGCCCCTTGCTCTAACTCTTGCTTACTTGTCCAGGGAAATAATTTTATGTAACAGACACAATGCAACACGCTCTGCTCAAGCAAAATTCAAGTTTTTGAGTTAGCACTTTGGTAAGATGAAAGATGTGTACTCTTAGAAATCTGAAGCATGTTAAACAGCATTAAAAACAGACCCAGACTTTAAGTCAGCAAACATCTGCTAAAATAAGAAAGGTCATAACTGTGTTGTTAATATTTCTTTTTGACTGTAGTATCCTGTAAAATGCAAACATTTCCACTAAATAGACACAAAAATGTCTCTGGTCTTAGAGGACTGAATCTGGATCCTGCTGTGGCACTGAACACAGTGGGAAATGAACTCTTACAAAGGATTGAGGTCTTTCAGTTGGGATGTCTTCAATACGTAAGCACATGTGTAAGCACAACTCTTCAAATGTCATAAAGTACATAAATTTGCCAAGAAACTGCTCAGTTTAGTTACTCTGCATCTGTCAGCCACTGCACACTGACTTTGTTATTTACAAGGCTGGTAACATACAGTGGGTTAAGAGCCTGCTTTGTGTAAAATGCTTACCTAATCAATATGTTTAGATTCACTTTTCTCTGCCTCATCCACTTGTTAAGGAAATAAATAATTATTCTGCCTATATTTCACACTCACCTCTGACTTAGAGGCTGCATTCTGCCTCAGAAGAGCCTGGGATAGGTCCTAGGGGTGGGGAAAGAAGCTGGCCTCCTTCCTGCTCCCACACTTAGTACCCTACTTTAAAGAATACACCAGTCTAAGCAAGATGCCCCATACTGAAATAATATGTAACTAATATAGTGCCTCGTGATGCTTCAGGCACTTAATGAGGACATGACCCTTTCAGAGTGAAGTATGCCTCTGAAGGGATGGCAGAAATCCTCTTGCATAGAGGTAGCTAGATGTGTACAGTCTGCTTGCTCATCCCTTCGGCTGATTTTGCAGCCTGGGCTCTGTTCAGACATGAGAGACAAGATCAGACAGGCCTAGGTGAGTGCTGGGCTGGTGCTTCTCCCCAGTAGTCAGTTCTTGTTTGATCAGGTGACTGCAGGTAGGTTATCATGTAGATATATGATAGAGAGCCTATATAGAGAGACTAGTTGTCGAGCAACACTTTTTCCCACCCTGGAGGGTGGGAGGACAGTGATGGGGTGTGAGGTGCACATGGGACTGCGCTGGGAGTCAAAATGCATTACAAGGATCCACCTCAGTGGACCCTGAGACTAGCAGGAGTCAGATTCCTTGTGTCTCTGCTGTAGCTTCAGTGTTGTCCTCTGATGGAAGGTCCTTGTGCTATAAGCCAGGATGGCATGAGGTGGGTTTGCACCTTGGTGGAGAGAGCTTTGCCTCTTTGGCTTGGGGGTGGCTCTGGGCCCACAAGATGGCACTAATGGACAGCTTTTCACACTGAATTTGTGACACTTTCAGGCCTCCAGGTCATTTTTTTCTCTGCACGTGCCTTCTGTTTTTTCTCTTTTTTCCCCCTTACATTTAATTTTTTTATCTTTGGGCATGGTGCTGCTGCAGATTTGGCAGAAGTGACACCTTTCCTTTTGATGTTATTACCAGGCCAGTTCCAGCTGTTGCAGATACAGAAAATGTCATGACCAAAATGATGATATGAAACCCACAAATTAAAGCAGATATGTTATGTCAGCAGATCCACAACTGTGACAACTACCCTGGACCATAGTCAGTTTTACAGCTGCAGCTCAGTGTCTTCTCCAATATGTGTGGCTACGGTGGCTTCCAACATTGCTGAGGATGGTTCATGGCGAAGAAATAAAGCTGATCATCCAGATTGAGACTTCTGAATTCCTATAAGCAGGAATTATTTTGACAACCTTACAGACTCTGTGAATGAGGCAGAACCAGAGCATTTTTGCAACATATTTTGTCTACCCTATCTTGCCTGGCCTATGCCATACTTCCATATATATATCCTGTTCAGTAGAACAAAGCCAGGAGATATTCTTAGCTTCCAAATTAAAAATTATTTGATTTAATTTGAATTTGACTCCAGTGAAACTTTTCCCTTTGGTAGTACTTTAAGCATACATCAAGTACCTGCCTCCACCTTGTCAGATACTTACCACATGCACATTCTAGTAGCAGATGGGTTGAACTGCTCCATCATCCCAAGTGCAGAGGGATACTGTCTCATGGAGAGTGTTGGGTTCCAATTCCTACTTTTTACAAGCTGAGATCTTCTCATATCATATCACAGAGTTGCATGTGAGGGTTTATCATTAGTACATTGCTTAGTGAGTATAAAAAGATGGAAAATACTACAAAGAGTGGTGAGATTTTTCGCAAGATACTGCCCCATGGATTTTTTCTTTAAAAGGATCCTGAGTGCTAGGTGTAAACAAAACTATGTAATCTTCTCTTTTGGTTAATCAGAGCTGTCCCTGCATTTTTGGCAACATCTAAACAACCATAACTAGTTGCCTAATAGATGAATGAGTGCTAATACTCACTGGTGTATCAGCCTAACACTGGAGCTCAAGTCGAGTGTTCAGGCTATTTTCTAGTTATGTGTCATTGATTTGGGTGATTTTCCTATTTTCCAAACTCTCTTTTAGGAAGAAGGTCAAGGCAAACTCCCAGATTCTCTAAACTGCAGGAGCAGATTCCTACATCTGGCCACAAGCTAAGAGCAGTGACATTGCATGTGGCTGCTGCTGTCTGCATTAACAGGTTGTCTTAAGGGACTGGAGAGTGTCTGAGACCATAAAACTAAGCTTCTATTTTAAATCTTTTTTGAGCAGTGGTTTGCAGTAAGGTTTACAAAGATGCTGCATTTCAAACTGAAACATTTCTTGTAATATTCCATTAGACAATGTGATTAAGGCCTCACATTTGTTACAGAAGACTTGGAAAACTGCATAGTCTGTGTACTGTGCAGAGAAATGCCTTGTTGATAGTGACAGCAGAGGGCATTTGCCAAAATGCATCATTTTCTTCTGTTTTTTTTTTTGGTCTAGCAGAGTTCCCTGAGTTATCTACAAGAAGCTCTTCACAGATAGTTACTATCTACCTGTGTAAGGACATCTGCTGAAATCTACCACTGTTTTAGAGTTATATTTCATCCAAGTTCTAGTTGTCTTACCTTCTGACATGCTGTGAATGTCATATGGTGTATTTTGGACCAAAACTGGCAGCTGTACCTACGAACTCACCATTGGTTTAGTCAAAAGAGCCCTAGACCTCTAACACTAGAGTGAAGTACATCACTGGCAATACAATGCCTTATACTATGGCTGCCTTATGGTGTCTTTTATTATATCACCTTCACCAGGAGATTTCAGAGGGCTCTGTAAAAGTACCATTATCCCCGTTGTACCTGCAAGTAGAGCAGAGCACACAATAGGTATAGTCAAATGTCCATGGACTCAGTGGCAAGTGAGGAGGATGCCAGCATCCTAAGCCTGTCCTGAAGCCAACATCCAGGCCCACTTTATGCTGGTTCAGCTTCCTGCTGTTTCAGAGGCATCAAAATGAATAAGCAAAATGATTAGCAGAATCCATCCATGCATTGAAAGTGCTCAAAAGGGAAGTAAGCTGTGCTCCACTGATACATACAGTGCATCTGGAGACAGCACAAGCTTTTCATGTTACTCAACAGCATACCTCAGATTTGAAATGTGAGATGCTTTGAGGGAGACAGAGCACTGGAGTGGGCTGCCCAGAGAGATTGTGGAGTCTCCTCTGGAGATATTCGAAACCCACCTGGATGTAATCTCCGGCAACGTGCTCTAGGTGAACCTGCTTTAGCAAGGGGATTGGACTAGATGATCTCCAGAGGTCCCTTCCAACTCCTACCATTCTGTGGTTCTGTGATTCTGTGATGTGCTAGTGCAGAAGTGCAGTCCTGAAGCAAATAGGCACCTTTTCACCTAAGCAGATTTCTTTTGCTTTTTTCTAGTGAGGGAAGTTGTATCTTATTATGACAGCTAGGAGCTTCAAGCCGGACAGACTTGGGGCTGGACATACATTTTAACATACCACCCTCCCAAGGCAATATAGTGCCTAAGAGGCAGCAGCCACCTTGTTAGGAAGTTGCACATTGAACAGTCAGTGTTGATACAATGGATTATAAAGTGAATTACAGTGCAACCAGGCTGTATTAGCAAGATGCCATCAAACTGCATGCAGAGTGTAAACTGATGGTTGGAAAAGTAAATTCCTTATTTGACATTCCAGAAACACATAACCCGAGCCAAGAGTTCAAGAACCACAATGAAATAAAAATGCAGACAGCTGGTTGTTTGTCACAATATCTCTGCATAGAATTAGAGGCATTAATTACATATGGGGAATATTAATGACAGTTTAAAGTGGAATGTAGCTAATCATTACTGTACTATCTCCAAGCAGAACACTGGTGAAGCCATGTAATATGTTGTTTCAGAGGAAATGAAAACTCAGCAAATCTATTTGGAGTACTAGCAACATGTAGTAGCCCAAGGGTCTAAGTTGATTTTTCTGCCTCATTAGAGCAGAATTAATTCACAATTAGAAAACAGTTCTTTACAGATTTGGCTAAGCCCATTAGTCTTGTTGAGATATAGAATGCACAGGCGATTACTTAAAAATATTTTCATAATTTTACTTGCCTTCTAGTTTTTAACGTTCTTAATTTCAGGTTTCCAGGATGCACCCAGCAACCTTGAGGCTAACATTTTCTGAAAAGAACCAAAGACTGTGAGAGCTGTGGTTGTTGGAAAAGAAGCACATTTGAAGAGGTGAAGAACAGTGAAGAAAGCTCCTTCTTCTGTACAGCAGGCTTCTGTAAAGCAGCAACAGGCTTTGTAACAGAGGCAAACTAATCCACTACAGGGTGGCTAGTAACTTGCCAACAGAGACAAAGGAAGAAAGATGCAGCAGCAAGATTGTCTCTGGCACTGCAAGTGTAATCACACGAGCAGCCATGTTTTCACCCTGCTCTTACTGCTCTGTTTCCTCTTGGCTGATTTTAGGCAACTGGATTACTTTGGACCTTTGAGGTCTGCAGAGCCTCTCAGCTTCATTAGACTAAGGCAAAGGATTTAGACAGCCTTTTGGCATGCTGAGACAAAATCCAGATAGTCTCATTGTCCATTCCACTGGTTTAACAGACCACAGTGTTTAAACATCTCAAAAGGCCTTGGACGGTCTAAATATCTGTTTTGCTAGCTCTCTCCTTCTTCAAACAATCCCGCTGACTAGTGGTGCTTCTTATCCATCCTGCCAACTATGCCAATTTTGTGCTGTTAGCTCTCTTCTTCTGCAGGAACTCTCTTTAACAAGAAACTCCCTTCCTCTAGGCCCAACAGAAACTCTCTTTTTCTGGCTGGTTCCTGGTTGATATAGTTCTGGCCTCACCCCACACTCTAACCACAAGCACCTAGGGGAAGGTGGGGCCTCAGACAGGTGGACCACGTTCTGCCTCTGGGACCCGAACAAAACATTCTGCTAGGTTGTGACTCATCCATAGGTCAACTCCAATTCAGGACCCATGGCCCAGGCCCCAGAACATCAACATCTCACTAAGAGCAGTCCTGCAGGAAGACTGCAGTTTTCGCTTAGTGTCACTGCGAGATTATGCCATATCCTGTGAAAAGCACACTAGAAATAGGAGGTACTGGGTTGGCTACAGAACATCAGGGCCTTGAGCACACACTCTCCAGTGGCTTTGGCTTCTTGGGCTTGGGTTCAGGTTCAAAAAACAGCTCTCTGGACTTGAAAATGTTGTGAAGAAAGAGGTGTTTGAGAATAAGCTGAAAGAAGTCTTAAAAGGGGCTCTCCCTGTTTGCTTGAGAGCTGCATTTAAGATGACTTGGGCCCTTTCTGAGCTGTGCTGCTTCATGCCCCACCTGGCTATATATCTTGTTGATCCAGACTGTCACCCTGACGCATGGTCTGACTTTGTGACGTTACCTCAGACCTTGCTCATCATTATGGACTTGTTGGCTGTCCCTGGACTGTGTCTGACCTGGTTACTGCAACCAGACCTGTTCTCCACAGTGTGGTCTCTGCCTGGTCCACCTTGTCATGCTTGGCATCCTGCTTCCTTTCCCTTCACAGAATCACAGAATCACAGAATCGTTATGGTTGGAAAGGACCTCCAGGGTCATCAAGTCCAACCTTTCTCC